>BMAO01018891.1:0-33626 GCA_019973975.1 Trichonephila clavata | reverse complement strand
AAGAATAAAAAGTGAGAACAAGAGAAAAAAAAAAGGATTTTCTGACTGTTTAGGCGTTATATTGCAAATCGGTTAAAATAAACAGCCTATTTGTCGAAAACTATATATATGCACAAGCACACCCATTCAAAAGTTAAATTTAGCATTTAAAGGGGGGAAAAAACCAATATTTTTTCACTTGTTGTTATGTGCGTTATTTATAGAGGATGTATTAATTTTTGTTCTCCATGTTGTAATTTCCTTCAAGAAAATCTGCTACTCTTTTTCTGGTGTAATTAATTTCGATTTACTCTGTACATATCTCACTTATCCAATAATATTTCAAAATCATAAACGAGAATTATTTATAAATGGTTTCATTTTTTATTGCAAATAAAAATTGGATGGTTATAGATTATTTTATTACCCAATGTATATTCTAAATATTAAATTGAAACAACGTATGTTGTTTTCCCTACAGAATTGTTCTCGTTGAGATCAATTTAATTTGACAAGGAAAGATCGCTTCCCAGTATACACTTGAATAAAACTAAGGCAAACCTAGAAAGTATGAGCTGGGTTACCAGATTGGTGACTTTATTGCACTTTGTGACTAATTTTGCACAAAAAAAATAAATTATATCGCTCAGAAACCATTCAGAAGTCTCTGGGATCAACCTTTCTGGAAATTTCCATGAGGCGATATGAAGTAGAGGGAGTTCGGAAGTCAGCTAGTCGAGATTAGAATCTGCATGTTCGATATCTGCGATAAGGCACAGAAACTTCATTTGTCTGAGTTTCTGCTACTGGATCTGTTTTAATGTGCATTTCTGGAGTACTCTGAATTTTGTTTATAACCACTGTGTTTTAACTACTATAAAAAATCTGTTATATTTCGTTGTGTATATAGGACAATTAGTCTTCGTGTAGTCATTTGTGCGTCCTTTGTCCGTTAGTAAATTTGTTATTATTCTAAAAAAACAGTCGTCGGTTGCTTTTCCCTCACACATATTTCAACAATATATATATATAAGTATATATGGATATTTGTATGTAGGAAATCGCTTCACTGCAACACCGTTCAACAAACCAATATGAAAACTGGCATGTATATGTATTTTTTGTGGAGAAGGCGTTTGTACTATCCTCTTGTTGCAGCTCCCCACCAAGTGGCGCTAATGCAAAGCAACTTCTGCACCATCCAGTCAATCGCCAAGTTGCCAACCTGGTCGCCAAAAATGATGCCTTGGCTCTATCGCCAACATTTCACTATGTTTCCATTGAATTGCGTTATAATTTAAGGAACGGCGTTGCTTGCGAATATTATAATTTTAATATAAAATAAACACAACAGACAGTAATATTAATGTATTACACATCCAGATATAAATTATTAGCACTATTTTAAGCGTTCATTACACTAAAGTTTTTACAATGTGTTGTTTTTGCTGAGCTGAGATTATTATTAGGAAAGTGTTTTCAAAAACAAATCCACAAGAGAGTTACGGGACGTTATAAATTTAAAAAAAACCCTTTTTATGAGCTATTAGATCTTGAGACGAAAAATTTACCAATTTTGTTGTTGTTGTTGTTCAGCTGAAATATGCAAAAATATTTTGTGTGTGTGTAATTTTTTTACAGTTCACGTAAAATTAGTTCATTCAAAGCTTCTTTATTCTTCAATCTGTATTGTATAATTTTTCAATTCACCAACCTCGAATATCCGGTGTACTAGGTAGTACATTCCATTTTGTACTTTTTGTTCCAATAAAAATGGTACACGAATTTAATTATGAACATTCACGTAATAAAAAAAAATTAGAAAACTTGCGAACTATGATATTTTTATACTTTTGTTTCTACAATCGTTAAATATATGTGCATTTTGTTTCTTCATGACATTCTCCTTTTTAAGAAATCCTTTTGCTAAGTTTTATATATGTTTTGCAAACAAAATTTCCTTTATATAATAAAGTCATTTCTTTACTCATGTAATTTTTATGACATACTTTTATTTTACATTTTTTTTCAATTTAGTACTATATCCGATACATTTCACTGTTACACATAGTAATAAATATGATATAAAAATTAATGTAATGAAACACTTCATAATTCATTGAAAACAAGCAAAAATAATTTTAAATTCTGCGTTTTTTAGAAATGTCAGAAAAAATTGAATAAGTTAAAGTATCCTTTTCACATCAACTGATGGAATATGATGAAAGTCAATTTATAACTGCTTATCAAAGATTATATTTTATGACTGCTTATCTCACATAAGGAGGGTGGGACTAAGGAAGTTCATTTGGAACGAGATTTAGTGTAATAGTAGTACTCCTTTAGGGTATTCAATTTTCAATGCATTAGTGCCGAATGGCCAGTCACAGCCTTCGAAATCCATGCTTAATTTATATACAATTAAATTTTCATTAGCATTAGAGACGCAGTTTCAAAGGTGATAGCGTACCTTCTTACTACGCGGCCGTCCAAAGTTTGAAGCACGTGATCAGTTTTCTTCTTTTATTTTTTCAATGCATTTAATTATTATTACAATTAAATAAATTTGTATAAAAAAAGGTTTATTATATATTAAATTGTACTTGAGATAATTATAATGTGTTTAAAAAAGTAAAATGATTATTGTAATCATGTAAATATTTAAGGTATATTTCATAAATATAATTATTAATAAATAATATTTATTGTTAAAGTATATTATAATAAATATTAAATGATATTTTACATACAAATTAGCTATAAATAGTTTTATAATATGAAATACAATAAAATATAAATAAAATTTTTTATATAAAATATATTATTACAATTATTTATAAAAAAAATTATAATTAATATATTAAAAATAATGTATATCTTATATTATAAATTACTAATTTAATCATTTATAATTAAAAAATGTTTAATAAGTCGTTTTTAAATAAATTTATTTAATTGTAAAAGTAATTCACAGAATTGAAAAAATAAAATAAACCGTTTCATTCCGTGACTCCAACCTTAGCTGGCAGCGTAGTAGGCAGGTATGTTATCTTCTATGCCAATGCGTCTCTCACACTGATGAAAATTTCGTATAAGCCATAGGTTCTCAACGTGGGTGATAACGCCCCCTTGTGGGCGTTTGAGGCTTTCAGGGGGGCGTTGAGATGGCACGGGCAGATTAACCAAAAAAGACTAAAAAAACACGCTGATTATGTACTAACAAAAGTAAACTTGAATACTGTTTACTTTATGTTGATTGTATGTATTTAAATCATTCCTATATCACATGTACGAAAATTCACATATTTCGATAGTACGGGAAGTGGATGAAAAACTTAAAAAAAAGATTACATTAGATTCAGACGTACATTAAATTGAATGATATAGTGCACTTTAATTTCTGTAGTGCACGTGTTGTCTTTGTCTGTGAGCAGTAGAAACCATATTTCATCCACTGCATTTCATTACGTATATTGTCCAAGAAACATAATTAAATATGTTAACCAGGAATTAACGTGATTCTTTAAAGGCGGAAACTGTCAATTTAAATTTATCTTGAAAGCAATAGTTTATTATGAATTACTTAGTATTATCAAAACCCTTACCTGTCTTTATAACAGGTAAGCTAAAACTTTTATTCCACTCTTTTAAAGGAAGAAGAAATTCAGTAAGTGTGTTTCAATTTCTACAATATATCCTATCTATGACTAAAATATATAATATTACACATATAAATAGATTTGTGGCAATAGCTATTTCAGATTCGCAAGTAAAAAAATTGTGTCTTTAGAAAAAAATTAAATTAAAAAAATATATTCTATTAGTAATAGAATATTTTTTTAAATTTAACTCTTGTTTTAACCTTGCCTTATGTGCACTCCTTTTTCTCTAGAGTGGGAGGGGGCGGTATAGAAATATTCACTAGAAAAGGGGGCGATATTGAAATATTTATTAGAAAAGGGGTCGCCAGTTCAAAAAAGGTTGGGAAACTGTGATATAAGCTAAGCATGAATTTCATATAAGTTAAGCATGAGCTATTTTCTCCGAATTGACTGTCCATTCGGTGCTAATACATTGAGGGTTGAACACCCTAAGGAAGTACTAATATTACACTAAGTCTCGTCTTCGAATGAATTTCATTAGTCGTGCCCTCCCCTTGTAAGTTAACTACATGATTTGTATTAGGCTCTAGATCAATGGCTTTATTATTGGTTAGTTCACATAAAAATTGCGTTCATACGCAATTTAAAACTCTTAACATGATTTTGTTTTAAGTAAAAAATATACAATTAAAAGACATGGGCAGGAATATTACAAAGTATTGTAATCAAAAATCATTTTAACAAATTGGAACAGTCATCAAAGAGAAAATTTTTTTTCCAGTTTATGAAATAGTCTGTATTTTCTGTAGAAAATATACAAGCATTTAAAAAAAAATTATGATGTTTTTAATTATTCAAGTAAGTTCTATAATTTAAAAAGTAATTAAGGAAAAGATAATAATTAATTTCTCAAGATCGAAAGCTATAGGAATTGCATTCTTTATTTTTAATTATAGGGGCTTTACATCGTTAAAGTGAATAGTAATTTCCTGATCTTTAATTTTAAACAATTTTTTTAAATAACATAACTGTTTTAAATTAATTAGAAGTTCGATTCGGTGAACAAGTATAAGAATTCTTTATTTGTAACAAGAGCCAAAATTCTAAAAAAAGCTTTCGATGCATTTATTTGTTAAATTAAATTGTTCCAATAATAACCCTTTCAAGGTTTGCATTAAAGGCCAATTTAAATCAAAGTATATAATTTATATTTTATACCGTCGGTCAAATTCGCTAAATCAAAAGAAATCGTAATGTACTTTCATCGTTTACACGTGCCAGATTATTTTTTGTTTACTAGGGTGGCAACATTTTTTTAGTAATGGCAGCATATAGTCGCCTTTAGCTACATCTTTTCATTTGACGAATCTTTCGATAGTGTATTACGTAAGTACCTAATCATATATATGATATTTTCGTCAATCATCAATATAATTATATAAACCACAACTAATTATACGTGGACTCATTCACATACTAGCCTGATATTTTTCCTTCCAAAAAAGCACATTTATATAATCAAGATTTAGTTATTTCAAATAATTGTTAAAATAAAAAAACAACAAGTTTTTTTAAATATCTGAATTAAATAAAGATTCCATGTCCAGTGTAATGCAGAAATGAAATTTTGTGCAATAATTAAATCACAAGAAACTATTTTACTTACAGTGAATTTAGCTTTAATAGAAGTTCGAACGCACTGATTTCAATCGTGTAGATTTCATTGTCTTGAAGATCTCTGTAATAAAAAAACATTTTATGTATACTATCTAAATAATAGTAACAAAAAATGCAAAAAGAAGCACTGTGAAATTTAAGAAAACAGAGATAAGGACTTACAGTGTTAGAAGTGATGTAAGATTTCCGAAATTTCTGTCTCTCAGATGAGTTAAACAGTTTGAAGTCAAATATCTGCAAGATAAATTTAATATATATATTAAACTGTTTGCACTTTCTGTACATTACACTAATTAAAAATACAGTAAAATACATTTAACGCGAAAACGCCTAAGACATCCAAATACTTGCGACAACTTTTTAAAAAAATAGAGATACGGGGATTTTTTTGAGATTTTTTTATTTGTTTAGTACATTTTAAGAAAAATGTGCTAAAATTAGAAAGAGAAAAAGAAATTATTGTTACTAAAATGAAAACAAATGGGTAAAAATTTACAAAAAATAACATAAACGGGGCCCATTCTGTCCCAAAAGTTTACGAACAAATTTTCAATTTTTCATTTTAAATGTGTTCTTATGTTGTTCATTTTTAACACGACCTTCATGATAAGAGATATTTTAAATTTTACAAAAACTAGAGCACTTTACCTTAGTTATTATATGACATTGCTTGAAAAAACAGTGATTATATTCACATAAGGGACTGTAAATTTTGTAACAAAACGGTTATTGATAAATCTGAATGTTAAACCACCGTCACTACTATAATACAGAACATACACAAAAAATTTCAATTAACTATTTGAAAAACTTTTTGAGCAATCGCTGGCTCCGTTGGATTATTTTCAAAAAATCACATTTCGAGTAAAACGTGTTTTAAAGTATGACATCTTGCCTAAAGTAATGGCACCTGCTTTTCCTTAAACACATGTAGTTTCTGTTCTAGTGAACGGGTAATAATAAATTGGGTATTTCTATAAAGCTAATAAGATAGCCTATAAAAAATCATAAAAAATTGTCAATTTTTGGAAAGATTCATAATTTTAGGGTAGTCGGATACCTGTAGACGAAAACTACCACGTATTTTCACGCATTTTTTTTCTCTGAACATGAAATTAAAACAACACGAAAAGATTTCCCTTCTGGCACGAACAAAATACGGAAACACCTGCCATTCATGCGATATTTAAGAGGGGATGAAATGTAAAAGAGGTGGTTTCATATGTTTCGTAAAAAGGAGGCTAACTTTGCTTTGAAATACCTTCGGTTTAGTATATGTGACACGATCCTAACTTTTTTATCTAAGCTTTTCTCTTTTCCCCCGCCTTTTCCAATTAACGCTCATCTGCTGGTTTTAGATTTCGGTGACGGGTACATCGCAGTATATGTGTAAAAAACATTCAATTTGGATCGCGTTTTTTGTTTTGTTTTGTTTTAGAAGAGTTTTTTTAAGTCCAATGGCAGACAGCTCAAACGAAAGAAAAGTATTATTTCGCTTAAAATGTGGATGGGTCTTTTTAAGGCTGCTGATCAGAAACATAAGAAGAACTAAAATATGTAAAGGTTTAGGAATTGCTAAGTTGTGGATAAAACTTTATTTTCTTATGAAGGATTTTGTTTCATTGACTTTGAATAAATTCATGCATACATACAAATCTAAGTAAATAAAATTTACTCTAATAAACTTAATTTTGTAAAACATCTGTTTTTCTTGTTTTTCTGCTATATTCCTTTAACACAGTTATTCTTAAACTTTCAATATTTGTGACACAATGTTCAATCATCATTTCCATTGCGCCCCCTTCCATGTATTGAATTTAATACTACTATACTTGGGTCGTAAGGTTACAATACAACTTTAACATCTTAAGAGCCGCCAGCACATATATACGTTTCGCTAAGCTAGTGCGTTAATTGACCCAGACGTATATATACGTTTTCCGAAAATTTTGAAACGCAACAAAATGATCTTGGCCGTGTGTGTGTTTAGGTAGGATTTGCTTATTTTCTCCTTTTGTCCCCACCCCCCATGAATACATCACATACACTCGTCTGCGTGTTAAACAATGAGATTAGGGAGCGAATAGCATACTTTTTTAATTGACAGTAAAGGGATTTATTATAATCCGTACAAAAATCATCAAGATAAGAGTTAATTTTTGTATATAATTTAAAATATGACAAGCTCATGGGTCACCGGTAATTATTAAACTTGATTTTAACTTATTATTATTAAATTGATTACAAAACGCAATGTGCAGAACTGATACAGTTATAAGTGTTTTACATAAGTGTAAATGAGTATTTTATCTTTTATGTCAATGTATTTTGATGTTTTCTTTCAATTAATTAATAATTTTTTTAAATAATCGTTTGCTTTCGATTTTTTCAATATGCTCGCACCCTCCTCACTTTGTTATCACACCCCCCTAGAGGGCCTGCTAAACTATTTGAGAAACACTACTTTAACACGAAATTCTTTTAACACAAAAAATATTTCAGTCCTTTGAATTTCGTGTCAAACGATTTTTACTAAATGTATTTCTCCATTGACATTATTTTTCAATTTCTACACTGTTAGTTCACACTCTCCCTATATTTATATATATTTCACATTTTCAATGGTTAATAAAATGCATTTTAAAGCACTCAATTGAGCTGAAATTTTTTATACACGATTATTTTGGATGAAAATACAGTATTTTAATTTTAATTAGTAAAAATTAACAGATTAAAACTAATTATTGAACGAATTAAAAATCCAGCATCTTTTTTGGCAACTTGTGTCAGAATTTAAAAAGGTGTTTTTTATTTTCACATTTTAAAGTCATCAATCATTGGAGCTGAAATTTTCTTTACACTATTGTTTTGGGTTAAAATACGATAATTTAACAAAATAAATTGACTGATTTTTCCCCCAGAATTATAGATACAGCCAAGCTGGCTTCCTTTTTAGCGACTTGGGTCAAAATTTTAAAATATATGTTTTTCTCACGTTTCAAAGCATTCAGTTGAATTGAAATTTTAAATTCACAATTGTTTTGGATGACAATACGATATTTTAATGATAATTAATAAAAATTAATTGCCACTTATTGTTGTGATTCTGTCATATGTGCAAATGTAGATAATTAAACTAGGTGTCCAAGATTGTGCAGATGTGTGCTGTTTATCATTTTCGATACGTAAAATCGATGCTTCGCAGAATCGATTAAAATATCATTGAACTTAATCTTGAGTCGTCTCATTAGCTTTCCAAAGAATTTCTTTTTTAAAAAGTTATTAAAATTATTTTACAAGGGAAGGACATGACCAATGAAATTCATTTCGGAACGAGACTTTCTGCAGTTGTAGTAATCCTGCAGGGTGTTCAACCCTCAATGTAATTCCGCCGAATGTGCAGTCAATTCAGAGAAAATAGCCTTTGAAATTCATGCTTTGCTTTTATACAATTAAGTACTACTTACTACCACTCATGCAGCGGCATGGTTGGTTAAGTACCTGTTCACCATGCAGTCGATTCGAGTCGCGCGATTGTTTTTTTTTATATTTTTAAATTCATTTAATTTTTTTACAATTAAATAAATTTATTTATAAAAGACATTAAATACTTTATAATTATAAAATAATTAAATTATTAATATATAATATATAATTAATATTATTTTTATTACTTTAATTATAAAATAATTTTGTTATAAATAAATATTACAATATATTTTATGTATTATTATTATAATATATCAGATATAATATTTTATTTATCATAAATTGCATTTCGTATCATAAAACTATTTGTAACAAATTTTTATATAAAATATCATTTAATATTTACCATAATATATTTTTATAATAAATATTAGTTAATATTTACTATAATATATTTTAATAACAAATATTATTTATTAGTAATTATATTTATAAAATATAAATATTTATATAAATAATGTAATTAGTTTATACTTTTTAAAAAACAAAATAATTATCTAAAATATCATTAAAAATCAAAAAATTATTTTTTAATTAAATGTATTTAATCGTAAAAAAATTAAATGAATTTAAAAATTAAAGCAAAAAAAAAAAACCGACGTGGATTTGAACCAAGGCCTACCACATGGTAAATAGGTACTTACCAACCATGGCGGTTTGTCGGTGGTAGTAATTAAAATTTAATTGAAAAAAGCTAAGCATGAATTTCAAAGGCTATTTTCACCGAATTGACTACCCATTCGTTGGAATTACATTGAGATTTGAACACCCTAAAGGAATATTACTATTGCATAAAGTCTCAACCTAAATGAATTTCCTTAGTTGTACCCTCCCCTTGTTAGTAATATAATAAAACAGGATAATATTAGAAATGTAATAGTTATAAGTGAATCAATTTGACACAATTTTATTACCACAAATACAGATACAAGAAAATTGTACATTTTATACTAATACTAACAAGAAAAAAAAAAGAAATGCCTCTTTCTGCAGTAAATATCATTATGAAAATATTAAATAGAAGAAGTCATTTTATGAATCTCGAAAAGAGTAACTGATTTGAAATTAATTAAAAAAGTTTTTTGTATTGATCTGGCTGAAAGAACCGAATTAAACTGAAGATTGAAAAGGTGAGACAAAGCAAACATGAAATTATTTCAAAAGCAATTACTATGCAATTACAGGATTTCCGAAAATATGTTTTCCTAATTCATATTGTTACAAGTACAGATATCATATATAAATATTTACTTCAATTATTCCGTCACAATTAATGAAACTAATTTATTTCCCTTTCTGCGTTGGTGTAAGGACTTTTTAATGCCCTTTAATGTTTCGTTCAAATAATTAATTCGTAGTTAAATATTACTTTGGTTCGAATATTAACTATCGATAAAGTTATTTGCAAAACACATTTTGAAGGTGATGTGATTGTATACAGATTTCTAACTCAATTTTGAAATTCGAATTAAATGTATTTAAAAACTAATAAAAGGAAAATGTTATAAATTGTTTTGAAAACAATCCTAAAATTCTATTGAACTCATTAATTAATTGATAACTAATTAATTTATTTTCTTCATGCACAAATATATATATATATATCAAGAGTCCCTACATGCTGATGTATATTGTGTGTTTGGTGCAAAAGAAATTTCATCTCGATTAATGGGTATCGGTGAGATATTAATTAGTTTTGCATGATATGAATCTATTTGGACTGAAATGAAGAGTATGACTTGTGTGAACGTATTTTTAGATCAAAATATATTTTGTGTTAAATTTATCATGATGGTTGAAGCGCAGGAAACAAGTAAAAATTTCGGCTCAAGTGTGGTATAGGGGGTGGCCTTCGGATTTGGCGATTTTTCTCTAAATGTTATGGTGAGATAATGAATTCATTCCAGCACACTGTTTAATTTGGTAACCCTTGATTTTTGATTTGTGGTCTTATGCAGATAAGGTCAAGAGTTATTTTTAAAAATTTTAATTAAAAAAAAATAATAAAAAAAAATTGCATATATTTTTAACGCGAGCAGACGATTTTTAAATTAACAATTCCAATTTTAATTTATTTTTCATTTTGAACTTGGATTTCGTCCGTAGTAAATATTAGAGTTTTCAACCATTTTTTTATATACTATTTTCCTGCATTTTCATTTTTCCCTTCGCCTTATCCTGAACACTATGTTTAATAGGTATGATTTGAGTTTTTTCCCTTTTTGTTTTGTTTTTATGACTTGGAACGAAAGGGGAATGTGTCTGTAATACAATGGTGCATGGAAAACGGATTGATTGCTGCAAATGCTGAATGTTCGGTTGGCAAGAAATCAATGCGTTTCATTAAAATGATTCGAGTGATGGATATATTTGGGAATGCCAAAAAATAGGAGCAAATGTGTGCGTCGTATAAAAAGATCTGTAAGCAAGAATAGCAGATTCCAAGAAAATAGGCTGAGTATGCTTAAGATTCTAATGCTGGCAAATATGTGGGTGTGGAAGTCGAATCGTGACTTCTTTTCTTTAGAACTCAATGTTTCGAAGAAAACATTCCTGGATTGGATGAACATTTGCAAAGAGGTATATATGGAAATGCGATTGAAAGAAATTCACTCTCCTTTAGAACTTTCCTGACAGCAGGTATGCCTTTTTATTTAGTATTCTAATTTACGACTTCCTTTTGCTTAAAAAAATAGGATTTTTAAATGTATGCATTTATGGGATAGCTTTATAAATATTTCTTTTTATTTCACACATTAATATTTCTTCATTTTTATTTCAAAATTACAATTTTGAAATTCTCGGAACACCTGCCGCTCGGAACACCTGTATCTTGGCTATCGAATCTGGTCGCCAAAAGCACTTATAACTAAATTAATTTGTTTAGCGACCAATTTTGTCGCCAAAAGAAATTGACTTCGCCAAGTGCCACCTTAATACTACACTTTATCCAAAATTTCTTTTCTTTCTAACAGATACAAAAAAAGTTTACTTGCTAATTGGATATATAAGCATATTTAAAAATAAGTGAATAAAATTGCACACACAAATTAATAATTCTTTATTAATTGCTTGCACATATAAATTAATTATTCACATAATTTAATTCCCATAATTGTTCAGGCGAATCAAGGAGCGCATAAAAAGTTTTTAAAAAAGGACGAAAAGAGTATATTTGGTCTAAATATAAACGTAATATTCTTTTTTTAAAAAAAAATATTAAGTACATTAGTATACGAAGTTTTGGCTAAAGTGTAAAACAGAGAGGCCCTTAGGGATTTGGCGATTTTTATCTAGATATCATGAGATAACAATTCATTCTGGAAGACTATATAATTTGGTAACCCTTGATTTTTGATATGTGTCTTATGCAGATGAGGTCACGTATTCTTTTTAATTAATTGTTATTGGAAATGTTTTTAAAATTCCTGACGTTTTTAAAAAGGTAGACGATTTTCAAATTAACAATTCCATCGTTTATTTTTTCTAATTTTCATTTAGTATTAAGAATTTTGTCCCTGAAGGATATTTTGAATTTTTCTGCGCAATTTTTAAATATTCGATTATCTGTTTTTCATTCGTCTTTCCACTCTTTCTTACGAGTATGTTTGAAACACGTATTATTTGATTTATTTATGATTTGGAATGAAATGGGAAATTGTCTGTAGTACAGTCGTGCCTGCAAAAATGATTGTGATTGCTGCAAATTCTGGATGTTTGGTTTGCAATAACGCTATGCGTTTGATTAAAAAGGATCCGAGCTATGGATATATTTAGGAATGCCAAAAGAAAGGAGCGAATGTGCATCATAGAAAAAGGTCTTTAAGGAAGCATAGCTAGTTCGAAGAAAGAAAGTTAAATTTGCTTGTGAGATTCTGATGTTGACGAATATATGGGTGCGAAAGTCGAACCATGACTGTATTTCTTTCCAACTTAAAGTTTCGTAGAAAACAGTCACGGATTGGATGGGTTTTTGCATAGATATATGCATGGAAATGTTGGTGCAAGAAATTTACCCTCCTTAAGAGGAAATTTCCTAAACGCAGGTAAGCGTTTTCCTTTAATTTTCAATTTTGTACTGTTTTTTTTTTTTACTTTTATGTATTATTAGTAGCATTTATTAGTAGTAATTTTTATGTATTACTTTATAAATATTTTTTCTTAATTTCCCATAATATTTCATTATTTTAAATTGCAAAATTACAATTTACAGAACCCCTATCGTGCTATATTATGTTGCTTGCTTACCGATTCCGGTCACCAAGAACATCTATTGCTAAATTAAGTTGCTTGACGACAAAATCCGGTTGCCAAAGGAATTGACATCGCCAAAGCCCCCCCCCCTCCTCCGTTCTACACTTTAAGAGAAGTTTCTTAAGCATACAAATTTTAATTTTCTTTTGTACGCTTAAAGTTATAGGTTAAGAACCAACATTAAATATTAAATTCATTGATAGCTTCTTCAAATACTCTCCATCAAGAGTTAAATTTTATAGGTAAAATGTGATAAAACATTTGTTGACTAATACTTCGTATTATACTAGGAACTGCTTAAAGTGCAGTTAAATTTCATTGCAATTTTTGGAGCATAGCAGTTGCTTAAGAGTATAACATCGCTAATGTATGTTTATAAAAATGGAAGTTTGTTCATATGTATGTGAAATCGCATCACTCCAACACTGTTTAATCAATCACTATGAAAAATGGCCTGCTTATGCATTTTTGTGCAAGTTGTCAACATGGTTGCCAAGCACAGAGAAATTTGGTTTCGATAGGTTCTCCTTTAATATCAATCTATATATATATATATATATATATATAGATGTTTGTTTTTTGAAATCGCATCACTCCAACACTGTTTAACCGATCACTATAACAATTGGCATACATATGTATTTTTTGTGGAGAAGGTTTGGTGCTATCTTCTATGTTGCAGCTCCGCATCAGGTAGCGCTACAGCAAACAACATCTTCAGAGTTCTATCAATCGCCAAGATGCCTACATAATCGCCAAAAATGATGCCAATTTTATGTTTCCATTGAATCGTCATAAAATGTAAGTATCGGCTTCGCTTCCGAATATTACGATTTTAACATCAAATAAATCCACAGAAAGTAATATTAACGTATTACACATCCAGATATAAATTATTTACTCTATTCTAAGCTTTCCCTACCCAAAAATTTGTAACAATGTGTTACATTTGCAGAGCAGAGATTAGCTTAGGAAGGTGTTTTAAAAAATTGACCCACAAGACAGTTACGGGGTGTTATAAACTTTAAAAAATCCTTTTTATCAGCTTTTAGGCCTTCATATTTATCATTTAACAAATAGTTTTTTTGTTCGGCTAAAATATGCAAAAAACCCTTTTTTTTGTTGTTTAATTTGCAATTCACGTAAAATTTAATCATTAAAAAGTTCTTTATTCTTCAATCTGCATTGTTTAATTTTTAATTTTTTCATGCAAAGAACGAGTATACCATCTAGTTTCATATAAATGTATTACTTTTATTACAAACTGAAAAATATCTTTTCAATTAAGCTCACAAATTAAAGCAGCAATTCGCTTCCAAAGCGCAAGAGAGAGTATATTGAATAACACTTACAAAGTCTTTAGTTTCCACAATCCCATAAGAGTTTTCCCATCAACATTAATTAGGTTGTTTCTTGACAAGGACCTAATGAGGAAATTTATTAAGACGAATCACAGGGAGCATAAAATAAAAATAAATAATAAAAAAGATGTTAGGTTAAGAGCCAGCTCATTTTCAGAAGAATATCATGCATAAATTGATATATTTAAAATTGATTTTAACTTAAGTTGTTTGAGTTAAATAGAATACTTTAAAGAAAATTATTATCTTTTTTCTTCAATCTCTTGGAATCTACATTTAAAATTCAAGATAATACTATTTAATTAAGAATTTATATGATTGAAGATTTATATTTATTCTGTATAATAACATCGTATAAAAAACTTGAAGGTATGAAAAATATTAATAGCATCAGTTTTCTGCATGCCCATGCATTATTCTAATGAAAAAAACATCTTTTACAATATATTCAAATTAATAGTAAAATTCCATTTTTTCCCATAAAAACTATTAGAAAAATGTTATATATGTGTGTGTTACAATTACCGTAATGAGAAATTTAAAATATTTTCTACATCAGTACATAATTTTTATTAGTATTTAAAATAGTAAAATATGTTAAATTAATTTCAAGTCGGCAAATATAGCCTTCTGGTGTTTACGTACTATACCGTCAACCCATTCGCAAAGTTAAAATACGTTGCCAATTTGAGAAATGTTGCTAAATGCTGAAATCCTTATTTTTATTTTTATTGAGCTCGAGCATCCACTCGAAAAGTTTGCCACTATTGGCTGGGTATTGCGGTATTTGGCAACGTCTTTTGATTCAAGGATTAGTTGCTTTCATTTTTGCATTTCACATACACGATAAAAAATTACTCCTTATTTCTTAATATATTCATAGAAAAGCCTTAAATATTCTATTAAAAGTATCCGTGAAACAGAAGAAAAAAATAAAATTTAAGTACAATTAATATTGGCGTTGGTGCAATACTTACAAAGTTTCTAGCTGGGAAAGAAACTGAAAAGCACCATCTGGAAGGGTTATCAAATGGTTTTCATCTAACCATCTAGAAAGAAAAGAAAAAGATTTTCAAAATATAGCTCAGTTTTTTTTGCATTAAAAACTTTTTATTTTACTTTTAATTTTTTGTTAAATAATGCAAAAAAGTGTTTCCTTTAAAAAAAAAGTCGGGAATGTTATGACAAGTACTGTTTTTTGTACTTACGTATTATCGCACAATCATCAATATTATTAATAACTCGCCAAGTTGGCAACCCCAAATTACTATGTGACGTTCCCGCTGAATTGGCAATCATGTGCTTCGATTCATATAATGTCGCCAATAGGTTGCGATAATACGTAAGTAACTTATTTTTGATTTAATTCATATGTTGGGAAAACTTGTTTGAAATATGAACATTTTGAATTCAGGCGCTAGCCACATGCTTAGAGCTAAATTTGTATTTCTAGGTAACGATGGACATAATTTAATTAGATTTAGTCGGATTATTTTATTATATTAATTAATTATGATTGATAAGATATAAGTTTTAATACCTTAATAAATTCATTTTACTTCAATTCATACTTGAAAATTCTTGATTGTAATTTTTACGTATTTAAATTACGTTTTATTTTAATCTACGGCACCAAGAAACAAACTAAGCCGTCATTTATTCCAATAAAATTCTTTATTAATCGAACAGCAAAAATCCAAATATTATACAGTGGGTAAAAAAAGTATTTGCACACCTACATTTTTGTTTGAAATTCATAAAAAAAAGAAGCATTAAGAAATAAAAAATTGGTATTGCCAAATCAGAATAAGTTTAATCATCCAAAACAAACAGAAAAATTACAATAATTTAAATAACAATGCTTTTTTGTAACAAAATTAAAATATCTCGTGTCAAAAAAGTATTTGCACACCTGCATGAATACAAAAGAAATAAAATATATAAGCAAATTTCAAATAACTAATATTTAGTATGCATTCCTTTAGCATCTATTACTGCTTGTAATCTTGCTGGCATTGATTTAGTTATATTTTCTGTAACAGTAGGGTCAGTATTCGACCACTCTTCAATAAGGGCTTGTTTAAGGGCAGATTTACTTGAAATCTTCCTTTTTCTTATTTTTAAATCCACAGAATTCCACAAATTTTCGAAAGGATTTAAGTCTGGTGATTGTGGTGGAGTGGCAAGTTTTCTGGGTACATGGTAAAGCAACCACATACGTGTTATACCGGCTGTGTGCTTGGGATCATTGTCTTGCTGAAAATAGTACGAATTACTGATACCCAATTTTATTGCACTTTGTGGCAAGTTATCTCGCAACACATCAATATAGGTTCGAGCTGTCATATTCCCATCAATGAAACACAAATTACCAACTCCTTTGCTAGCCATGCACCCCCAAATCATAACAGAACCTCCTCTATGTTTAACTGTAGGTAACACATTTTTGATATGAAAAGCAGTACAAGGTTTTCTACAAACTAATTTCCTGCCATCTGATTTAAAGATATTGAACTTACTCTCGTCGGAGAATAGGACATTTTTCCAGAAATCAATTGGCTTATTGATATATTCCTTAGCTAATTCAAGTCTCTTCAGTCTATTTCGTTCAGTTATGAGAGCTTTTTTCCTTGGAGATCTCCCATAAATTTGTGCATCATGCAGGACATTTCGAACACTTTGGGCACAGATTTGAACTCCAGATGTTGAAGCGACATCATTGGCTAATGTAATTGCACTAACAAATGGATTTTTCGATGCTTCTCTTATGATTTTTCGCTTAATTCGCAGTGAAAGTTTCTTTGGGCGTCCAGAGCGCAAGTTATTTGATGTAGATCCTCTTTCTTTATGACGTTTTATAACATACCGAACAGTAGAGAAGCAAACATTTACTTTTTTACCTATTTCTCGATAACTTAGGCCATTTTCACGTAGAGAAACACTTTTTTCTCGCAACGAAATCGGCAATTCAGATTTCTTAGGTGTCATTACAATTTGAAATCGACAATCAACTGATAAAGTTTCGACAATACCTCCTTTTAAAGTCGTCTTACGTATGTTATTTACTGCAGGATGACTGTCAAATAATTAGCAAAAAAAAATGCAAATTTGCTAAAGTTGATTTGAGTGTGCAAATACTTTTTTGACATAAGAATTTTAATATTGTTGCAAAAAATGTTTTTAATTAATATTATTGTGTATTTTTTGTAATTAATTTAAACGAATAGGCTTATTTTATTTTTAAAATGCCAATTTTTGTATTTCTTAATGCATTTTCTTATAAATTGTGAACAAAAATGTATGTGTGCAAATAATTTTGTACCCACTGTATCTTGTTGAGTAGTACATGAACTACTTGGCCAAACGATTATGGATTATTTAATTACTTTTATACTTGTTGAGTAGTTCACGTTCTACTTCGCCAAAAGATATTATGTATTATTTATTCTTATTGTAGACGTAACAGTAATAACGATTAATAATAATAATAGTCTTTCTTGTGCCTTTTATGTATCAAAATGATTTAAATCATCCATAACTTATAACGTTGTGTGTGTGATTTCAGAAACATATAACAGCAGATCAATTTAATAATTAAAAAATCGCAGTAACTACTTTAAACAAAGTATGATACATTTATGTCTGAATTTCTGAAATAAACGCCAGAAACAATTATTTCGCAACAAAGAAATTGCGTACATATATATAGCTAAATTTTCTTTTATTACAGACATTTACTATAAATTATTATAATTAGTTTTCAAAGGACAGAAAATTAACTTTTTTTTTTACTATTGTGAAGGCCATTTTTTTTCCTTCATTGGGGCTGCGCATTGGTATTTTAAACCTTAGCAGACCTAGTACATTCCCCAGGAGCTGGTATCACTTTTTAGCACTGCACCATATAGGCGATACCAATTACAGCAAGCAATTTTGACGCCCAGTTATCTCCCCAGAGGGAGGCACCTGAGCTCGCTCTTGACGATACAAACCAGTACTAGGATTTAATTTTGTCGAGAGCATACAAGCCAAATGGACACTCTAGGGATCTTTTTCATGTCGCATAATCATACGACATGGCCGCTGTCGATTTTCTGCATCTTGAAAATCCACCGACATGGGCCGGGTTCAAACCCCAACCTTGGGTGTAGAAGGCCAGCGACAAACCCACCACGCCACCCAGCCGGTATTGTGAAGGCCATGAAGTAGTAATTAAAATTATATACAGATATTTGAATTTAACTAAAGAAATTCAAGTAATTTTAATCAAGTCGAATTTCTATATCAGCTGCTCATATTTTGTATGTACAATCACTCCATTTTCATTATCTTTTTTTTGTAATATTCAACGTTCTTCTTCAAGAATGAAATAAATTCTTAAAATACCTATTACAATTTCAACAAAGTTGCTCAATTTTATCAAACATGTTTTCACTTTGTATGTGAAAACATTTTAAGTATCTCGTTAAGCATTTTCTTTACTCTAAATGTTGTGTTTTTATAGAGCGTTATTTATTATTCCATAAAATGGAACCTACGTGCTATACCATAATTATACCGTTGCCATATTAAAAGACATCGCCAAGTCAATACTTCGTAAACGCTATTCCTGTACATGCGATCAAGATATGTTTGTATATGTGTGGGGAGAGTTTGCGCTTTTTTTCGCACTGTTGGATACATATCATGGCATTTGGCAATGTATTTTCATTTGAGGAGTTGATCAACGGTGTTATATGCAAGTACCCATAAAAATAACAGTCAGTCACTGATATACATTTCAGCGACAGTTGTACAATGACCCCAACGGTACGATTTTCAAAGGTGGAATCCCTTGAATTAAGTAATATATATCAATTCTGTTTTCAACCACATATTATTGACAAACCTCAGGCCACACTAGGGATGTTGAGGAAGGTCATTGCAAGTTTGATCCTCAGGGAGGATCACTTAAAAGTCAACACGTAAAATACAGCATTTTACTTTCTTAATTTCCTTTCAAAGTCATCTATAAGACTTTGAGCCTTGAAAGATGTAACTAGCATCAGAGCCTTTATACGACAGGCTTTTAAGAGCATCCCAATGGGAAAGGGTAACTTGACTCCAGCAACCTGACCATGAACTAGAAATCATGACCATTTGGTTCGTGTGACCTTCCTGTTTCCGTGAAGTACGAGCGTGGATGTTTAGCAACGTTACACTATAAAGAAACACGATTGGCAGAGGTAGCCTAGTGGACTCTTGGCCACCAGATCGGGAGTTCCAGGCTTACAATGTAGAGGAATAAATGCTGCTACACGTAAAATCTGTTGGCTCTCAAAGTCCTGCTGTTGGCATGGTGTGATAGTAGAGAGAGGGTGCTAACACAGGTTTCAATCTGATCACTTGACCATGGTTCAAAATTAAGACATGGGCGATGTTAATAAGCACTTACTCACTATTAACACAAATACTAAAGAGAAAAATATTTATTTTGATTCCCCTCTTCAAAGTATAATTGGAAATTTTTAGGGAACCTTTTTACTTTTAGGTACTAACTATTTTTGAAAAACAATACACTTCCTCGTAGTGACATACTATGGAATACAGTATCTGGTTAGGGATTTTTGTTTCTAAAGTTCATTGAATTAAATCCAATTCATCCTTATATATAGATATGATCCCCTTTCTACCTCTTCTTTATCTCCTTCTGTGTATAGGCTGATGCACGTTAAATCTGTCAAGGCTCAAAGTCCTCCCACTTGAGTGGCAGTTTGGAGAGGAATGTGTCATCTTAGATGTCGTGTCCATCCCTTGACAGTGGTTCAAAAATAAGAGGTCCATCACCAATAGCCATCGTATTGCTTTATAGAGTGACATTAACCCGGCATCACTCGCGGGAAAAAAACGACCTAAAGTTTTCGTGCAGGGTGTGTCATACCTAAAGGTATTTACATTGAGTTCTTACAGTACAATTTGTATACAAATGTGAAAAAGTAAGAAAATCGGGAATACAACATGTTTATTACACTTTTCACATGTAAATTTCGTTTTTCTGTTATTTTTATGAGGGCATTCAGTGCATTGCGTATACACTTTTTTAATCTCCTCGTGAGTAAGCGTGCTATTTTGCCAGAATCTTAATTTTTTCAAAATCTGTAGCTTTTTAAAACTAAACATATAGGAGTAAACCTCTCTATTCCTTCAGTTCAAAAATTTTGGAATTTCTTTTTTTACTTTCTCTTACTCTCTTCTAGCAATAGTTTTTTTTCCAAAGGTTTATCCGAAAGTGGATAAGATGTGTACCAGTTGTCTCTTTTAAAGTTACGTTCTTCTCAAATGTTTTTGAGTCTCTACATATAAAACATTCGTTTCCAACAGTCTCTTCCTTTTCTACATCTGGATTGCTTTCAGTGGAGGAATCATACTTGCTGTTATACTTTTCGTCATTTGATTTTTCCTCATCATAACCGCGAAGAAAAGTTCTTCATCCGAAAATACTGTTGTATTATATCTATTTAATACTGTATCTATTAAATTACTTAAATGTCACATATCTTCATCATAACTACAATAATACGTCATAGAATAAGGAAGATTCAAAACGTGCTCCTGCATTCAGAACTGTAACGGTGACTCATGCGCAGGGTATAACATACCCGAAGAGGCGATATCCAAAAATATATATTTAGAATTCACCTACAAGCTAAGGCCCCTCAAAGGATATGACTTTAAAGTCAGCTACACGAGAAACTACCCATTTTCCAAAAAACGGTTTAGAAAAAGGGTTGAAAAAAGTTAGACGGTCTGTATGACACACCCTGTGCGAGAAGTGCCATGTTAATATATTTTGTACAATTCAACAAACAGAAATTCAGATAATGATAACATTTAATTTTTTGCAATAAAAATGTCAAAAAACCCCGAAATCTTTCTTGCTTAAATAGAAAGTAGAAGTTCGAACGCGCGCGCGCGTATTTCTATTATAATTGCTTTTTATTTTTTCATAGGAAAAATTCATAAGAAATTGTCTGATTAAATTTCCTATAAGAACTCAAATTTCATTTTAAAATTTAAAAAAATCTTCCAATGTACACGTTTGAAAATCGTACATTGTAATAATGAATGAAAATGCAGTTTAAAATATTTTTCAGAAGATTTTGTATTTATTAAATTGTTTTTACAGCAGAGCATCTAGAACTTGTAATATTTACGACCCAATATATACAATATAAATGTATTGATTTCGATAATGCTATAACTTGGACGCTAAAGCTTCAACAGAACTTTTAACTCTAAGTGCTACAGACGTATATAAACATCTAGATCATTCAAAGCTTTAATATTGCCCCTATCGTATATATACGTCTTTCCAAAGTAGATCTTTTCTCTACGCTGCTATCTATAAAAGTATTCCGAACGCGCGTAATAAAAGGACCTTTACAGAGTGTTTGCGAAGGATTTACTTACATATTTTTCTCCCCCCCCCTCCAATACATCATACATCACGCACTCTTACGTGGAAAACGGTGGCATTGGGGAGCGAATCGCGTAACTTTTAATCGGCTGTTAAGGGATTATAAACGGTACAAATTATGAAGATAAGTGTTAATTTTTTTTTATTTTTATATTTGACAAGCTCATGTAACCACTGGTAATTATTAAACTTGCTCTTAACTTAGTATTGTTAATTTAATTGTAAAATATATTGTGCAGTGCTGATACATTTATAAGTGTATTACATCAGTGAAAATGAGTGCTTTACTTTTTAATACGTCAAAATGTATATTTTGTTTGTTTACTTTCAATAAATTAATAATTTTTTTAATAATATTTTTTCGACATTCTAAATGCTCGCGCCCCCTGTAGATTTTTCACGACCCCTAGGGGAGCGCACCACACAGTGTGAGAGACGCTGTTTTATACGCTTTTCAGAAATGCAAAATAAAAAGAGTATATAAGAGGGGAGATGAAAAACTAAGGGGGAAATGTACATAAATTTATTAAGAAAGTTTAAATTTATTATTTCATTTGAAACTCTTTGCAACACATTGCCACCTTATGATCACCAAGGAGGCGTCCAAAGAAATCGAACGAGAGAGATACCTCCTGTCGTTTTCAGGATGTAAAGACTACCATAAGTCTGCTATCCCAATGTTGCTTTGTAAGTTGGACCAAGAGAACTTACATAGCATTTTCTAAATGCTTGAAAGTATTTACGAACATAATTAAATATTTAAATCAAAATTCATACAAATAAAATTATTCGTTAAATATCATATAGATGCATTTAAACAACACTTGACTTTGTATGTACCATAAAATCCAGGGTAAAACGTTCACTTTAAACACAAAAAATGTGATCGAAATTTATGGGTGCGCTTTATACGCCGGATATGAAAATAAAAGATGTAAAAACACAAGAGATGAGCATAAAAACCAAAATTAGACATCATCGAAATGCTGTTTACTTAAAAGAAATGACATATTTTAAGAATTTAAAGAATTATAGTCTGAATGAATACTTTTGTAATGTCTGGGGTTGTACTTTGAAAAAATGACTTCAAAACATAAGAGCATTGCATACGTACATTTCAGGTTTCTTCGTAAAAAGAAAGGGAGGGGGTGGGTACGGTGACGGTTGTACGGTGAATATACTTAAAATTAAATAAAATGCAGATTGAGAATATAAATGCGTCTTATCCACCAGATTTTAATCTTCTTCGTTTTTCTCTCAGAGAAAATAAAATTAAGTTTTTATTTTGTATAAAGTATACCCGCGGATTCTACTTTTGAAAAAAAACGGAGTTAAAGAGACAATTTTTATTTTCTTGGTATTTGCTGCCTGTGTACCGTTCATTTAAGTAATGATATAATACAAAATAAAACCGGGGATTGCAGGTTAAAATGTAAAGTTATAATAAATTATTTATTTAAATAATAGTATGTAAGAGTATTCACTTCCTATACCTTTTTGTTTAAGAAACACAAAATATTTCGATATATATTACACTCATGTCCATAAATTAAGGATAGTGAAGTTCAGGCAAAGAAAGAGACAGAAGCAAAACAAATTTGACTTATTTGTAAAGTCTATTTATTAAACAAAAGGTAAAGAGCAAAAAAGATGCTATATGTTTGACATAATTAATAAAAATTGCGATTTTTACTCCCTGGAGCAAATTTCAAAAAAAGAACCTATTTACAAAAAAACAGTATAACATGTTTAGTATGATGGTTAATACGGAGTATGTCTCCCGGACGATGCAATACAGGCCTTACAACGCCTACGCATGCTGAGTATCAAATTATCAATCTGATCTTGGGGAATATTACACCACTCCATCAAGCAATGCCCTCCGAAGTTCCGGTAGACAGGTGGGAGGGGTTGACGGGCTGCAATTCGTCGGCCAAGCATATCCCACACATGCTCTATTGGATTCAAGTCCGGTGAGTATGCTGGCCAATCCATACGGGTGATATCCTCCGATTGAAGGCATTCGTCTACAATGTTTGCACGGTGAGGACGGGCGTTGTCATCCATAAACAGAAATTCAGCACCCATGGCGCCCTGAAACAAACGTACATGTTGTTCCAGAATGACATCCCGATAGATGTGCCTGTCATCGTTACACTCTGAACATGCAGGTCAGTTCTGGAACCAAGAATAATTCCTCCCCAAACGAGCCATCCTGCACCACCGTAACGGTGTCGTTTAATGGTGTTCTCTTGGTGGTAACGGGTACCTGGCGCTCTCCATATGAAAGTCCGGCGAGAATCAGACTGCAAACTAAACTGGACTCGTCGGAAAACATCACACAAGACCACTGTTGCGTGTCCACAATGCATGCTCTCTACTCCAGGTTAATCGCAGGCGACAGTGAGTTGCGGTAAGGGGAACACATCTGAAGGCCTACGAGCATATAGACCAATGTGCCCTAAGCGTCTGTACACGGTCTGCCTTGAAACTGTCGTACCGGTAGCTGAAGAGAGCTGACGAGACAGGTCTGATGCTGTGCTCCGTCTGTTTCTTTTGGCAGTAACTGCCAAATACCGGTCCTCATTCGGCGTTGTAACTCGGGGCGACCTGTGCTGTAACATCTACTCACATTACCATCATCTTGGAATCGTTGCCAAAGCCTGGAGATGACACTCTGGGCGATTCCAAGTTTCTCGGATTCTTCCAGCTGGGTACGTCCACATTCCAGTCGTCCGATAATTCTACCACGTAAAAAATCATCCAAATGCTTCCTTTGTGCCATAACTATGCGGTTATTGCACTGAAAGGCTTTTAAAGCGCTTGTGAACAATTTTACTTCTTTTGCCACCATTCCTTATATACCCCTCTCTTACACTCTCGTCATTGTGACGTACTATCCGCGCCATCTGGTGGTTTCCTGTAATTTGCATATTCTTCTTCAAGATGTGTGTGATAATTCTACAGGTGAAATTTTTATTTTAGAGTTCAATTTCTGTGTGTTTCTGAATTATCCTTAATTTATGGACATGAGTGTAGATTAAGCTTAAATGGGTTTTAAATTCAATTTTAAATATTTCAAAATACAGATACATTGTGATAGATTTAAGGGACTACATTTCGTGTATAAATGTTATCAAATATATTCATTATTACTTGTGCAATGTGCAAAAACACCAGTAAAAGACGAGTTTTTAAAACTGGGTTTTCTCTTATACTACAGGCTTTGCGTAACATAATATTTTTATATTTTAAATTTTAAGAGCGAAGGCACGTTGAGTCAAATTGAATTTATTCATTAATAAGTTTTAATAATTTTATTTTCTGAGTGAATGTTTTAAATACCGGTTCTATATTCAATCGTTTTCCATTGTATACAATTGGAATTATGAAGAAATTTGAATTCTTTAAATAATTAATTTCTTTTTGAATTATTATAAAAATAATGGTATTGTAATTTAAATAATCGTGTATAGAAAATTTCAGTTCAATGAACGCTTTAAAATATGAGAGAAAATTTTTTAAAGATTTGACGCAGACTTACGAGGGTTGATCCGAAAAAAAAGTTACGAACCGCAGCATTTGAAAACTATATTTTTTGAAAAAAATATTCCTCCAAAGTGGAGACAGATGGTGCTACTTGTCATACAGTCATTTTGCGGATAGATATCGAAATTTCGCAGATGGTTCAGGACGATTGAAATGACAAGACTCTTAGGAAATTGGTCTCATTTGGAAGTGCAAACTGCGATTCAATCTTTATGGGCAAAGAATGTGTCCGTATCTGGTATGAACAGACAACAGGCAGCGAAATTGTGTCACTCAGTTCAATCAGGCAGTCAACATGTCGTAAACCGCAATATGACAGGGAGATACCGGCCAAGTTCTTCAATAACATTACGGCATAAATTGAAGAAATGATTCAAAATGACTGAAGGTTAACTCTGCGTGAAATTTCGTCAGAGCTAGGACTGCGCTATGGTAACATGCATCATATTGTTTCTGATGTGCTGAGAAATTCCAAGACAATTATGTGAAAAAATACGTCGCGACCTGGCTCAATGGACTAGGACCTGATTTCTCCCAATACGGGTTAAACAAGTTGGTTCTGCGGTCTGATAAACGCCTAAATAGACTTGGTGATTACGTCGAAATGTGATGGGCATGTATACCTCTAAATTCCCTTTTGTATTTTCTGTCTGGTAATAATACTTTATTTATTCGACTTGTAACTTTTTTTATGGATCAACCCTCGTAGTTACAATGTGTGAATTGAAGAAAACCTATTAAAAAAAAGCAAAATTTTTTCAATGCCACCATAAATAAAGTAAATTTAATGTAACCAGAGCTGAAAAGAGACTAGTAGTTATTTTTTATATATGCTTTTGTATTTTAAGGAATGTCTAAATTTATTTTAATAATTCGCCATACAATAGTATATATTACAAAGACTCAAAATAAGTAAAAACGTTACAAAGAGAATCCTAAAGTTATAGGTGTCAATATAAATCCAAAATGTAATTTATTAGCATAATATATTTCTACTTCATGCAATCCTTTTCAAAGAGACCTTCGCTATTAACTCTGTGTCAACCGATCGATTCTTACTTTCATAAAGAAACTATTCACATGGAAATGTATTGAATTCAACTACTCATTTCCCCTCAGCCATTAGACATCTATTCAAGAACCTGAAATAAATAACTCTCTGTGTATTGAAAGTAAGTGCAACCACTCGCGCCGCAGAATCGTGGTAATCACTACAAAAGGGAATTTTAAGCACAATTTCCCTATCCGATGGGGAAATTCACGCATGAGAATAACTAATTATTCATTTATTTTGGTAATGTGGATACGATTATTTTTGTTTAGATTTATTTCTATTCAATTGATTGCTGTATGTAATACTATTGTCTGATTTTATTGTTGTTCTATATGTTACGCGGTTTGTTAATAAAATAACGAATATAAATATCTTGCAAGTCTTTGTTTGGAGATTGAACACCGCTAGCTTTTAGAATAGAAAAATATATATTAGTAAGCTGGGGTAATTTTGGAGCATCTAGTTCTTTGGCAGGACTCTAATCTCCTATCGGACAATAGTGATGCCTGTTACAGGATCTACTTGCCGGTGTAAATGGATAATTGAAAATTTACTTTGAGAATTAAAAATTAAAGAAAATGCAGGAATGAGAGAAACTCTCATGAGAAAATAAAGATCTGAAAGTAGAGGAGCGTTCTGATTGGCCGATATAGAGTTCGGCTAATGTGGTATATAAGTCTTAAATGCGACAACCAATCAAGTGAGCCTGTCGTTCAACAGAGTTGAACGACAGATCAGAATTGAGAAAAGTTAAATAGAGTATTAAAATAGGAAGAATATTGCAAAATTATTAATGATCCATTGGAGAAATGTATGAAAATTAAATTTAAACTACGCTTGAGCTGGAAACAGAGGAACAAATTCCTCTGTCCAGACAGATGAGTTTTCTGAGTGGGTGATTTGAGTTAGCAGATTTTCCATTTCTTTTAGAGTTCGGAATAGGTCAAAATCTTTTAATTTCCATTATAACTTGGAGGAGAAAGTAAATTCTGAATTTTGGTTTGGGTGATGATGATTATCTCGAGGGAATATTTTCTTTTGTGGTTAGATTTAAAACGTAGATGCGGAGGATCACGCAGGCTGCCATCTGTTGTTGGAAATATATTACATAAGCATACACCCTTTTTAAATTTCGAGAATATGTTAATGCAATTAAATAATTACCTATCTTTCAAAAGTATTATAAATTTTTAATTCAATTCCTACTTTGAATAGACGATTAGAAAGTATTTTATTAACGGTTGAAAATTTGAAGAAAATTTATATATATATAAGAAAGTAAAATTAATAGCAGGAATTGAAAAAGCATAATTTGTCTACATTGTTGTGGCAATGCAAACCCCGAGTTTGGCTACTTTGGCTGAAAACCCGGTTTCGAAGCCAACTTTGTGTGTTTAACAGTTACATTATTTACAACAATGAGACGAATGTATGCTGGCGTCGAAAACGGTAGTGTGAATAAATATTTGAAAAATTTATTAACATCAGAAATATCATCCACTACAGTTTAGAAAAACTGAACTACGTTGGATGAATAGGAATTATTTTAATAATGGGTGAAAATTTAAACAGTAATTAATTTTCACTTGTTATTTGAAACGGAGGCGAGGTGATGGGGGCTGGCATTGTCCATCGGACAAGGAGACCTAGGTTTTCTCGTTAATTGGAATTCAAGAGTCAAGTTAGCTCAGGCTCTCGAAAATTGTCACGCGGCGCCCTTTTAAAGGAGGGCAAATCCGTCCATTTGTGCCTGCACTATCTGACCAAACAAACCCATTGGTCGGTTCCCAAGCGCAAAGTTACAAAGTTACAATTTAATTAAATTTATCTTTCTTTCACCCTTGCGTACTTGATGACACCTATATATAGGGACTGAGTGAGCTTATAGTAAATTGAATGAGCAAATATTCCTATTCAAAGGCATATGCAATTTAAACAACATAATGCATGATGTTATATACTGGGAAATACATAATTTTCTCCGTGGTTTTCCAGATCATACATTAAAACGAAATTTTAAGATGAATACGGTATAATGGTCTTAAACGGTATATCTCAGATGATTTGGAGCCTGATGTCCTTCCTGACTATCTAGGCTTTTCAGGGCCATATTTGTAGGACAACCTAGTAGACCCTCTATGTATAGGGCTAACACCAGGCTAAATCAATCAAAGCTCAAGTTCCTTCGGCATGGTGGGATATTTGATTTAGCTTACGTGTTGAAATGGCACTTGATTATGGTTTAAATTACACTGATTCCATTCACCATTAGCCGTCGTGTTGCTATGTGTGTGACGTTTATAAAGTCTCATTCACTCACTGAAAAGACATTGTGCAATCATCTGGTATGCAAACCTCAATACTTCTTCGCTAATTCCATTGCATTGTTGGTTTATCTGCGGCTCAATCAATCAAACGTCTTGTCGATGATAGGAAAATGACTCTTGACTTGCACCCACCTTATGCTAGGTTGTTGTTATTATCAAGTCCTTCGAGGTAAGGTGAATATTGCCAGAAACCTGTAAGAAGGTTGAACTGTAACGATAGATGTCGAGGCCACCTATCTCCACCTCTACATATTAGGCATAGAACTGGAGGGGAGGAAATATTCTCCAGCCCCTCACTCGTTGTTTTCATCTGCGACCACCACAAGACTTTCGGACCTACTGATTTAATAGGCCGTTCTCGTCTGCTCGTAGGTATTTTGGTGGCATCAAACAACGGGCAGGCTGCGGTCTGGAATCTGATGCTCTAACCACAAGGTTACCCCGGCCCATGGCTAGGTAAGTTAAGCATTGCATAAGGAACAACAGCAGGACGGAGGAAGGAAGCTGCCATGTGCAACAAGATAACCAATAGGTCAAATTCAATGCCAAGCCATTACTGATAAATATCTAGCCATAACGGCAACATTCAATACTAATGTAGTATGTATACATCCTTTCTTACCTTAGCAGAAGGTAAACAGCATTTTGTGTGTGTGTGTGTGTGTTGAAGAGTTCATCTTATCCCTCAGTGTGGGAGGTCGATTGAAGACGATTGGAAGATTAGCCATAGTCAATATAGCACAATTTATTCTCTGTTGAACAAGACAAAGTCAATTAATCAAAGTTAAGCGATGCACCCAAATTCAAAATATGGAAAACAATAGCAGAGCAGACGAGATACGAGAATCAAATCACTTACGTCTGTAATATCTTGTTCTTAGCGACCTAAATAATTTGATTCCTAATTGACAAATCGTCAACTTTAATATTACAATAATCAACTACGAAGTATCGAAGCCTAAATTCGTTAATGAATCACTGTTAGCCGTAGCAGTCAACCTCTCTAACCTCCCTCTTTCTAACTCGAAAGTTTAATCTTTATGTACCTGAAGTTTTAATTTGCATACTCATCTTCTTCGAGAAGGCTTTCAATAAATTAAAGTTTAAGACCCATTTTCCCCAAGAGGATGGTTAATGAGAAGAATCAAAATAGACCCGTCACAATTTTACCTTTGATTTGTGGCCATTACACCTTTTAAGATTGTCTGTATTGTAGGTATAATATGGTCTCAGAAACAACCAGCAATCAAATGTGACTTTCGAAGGAAGAAATGAACAGCAATTTTCCTTTTCAACACTTTGTGGACGTTCTTCCCCTCCCCTGCGTTTTGTTACAAATGTTAATCTTTTGAATATTCCTGCATTATCTTCTTTTCATGTGAATTTGAATTTAGTGTATCGTCACTTCATCGTCAATTTTAATGGGCGATAGTGAATAAACATATAAAACCGAAAATAGAAGATAACTTCGAAAGCAAAAACGCAAGATGGATCGTTTTGATTCATCAAAAAGAAGATGTCTGCTTCCTGTTTCATGGAAAAATTATGCATCAAAACAATTTCTTAAGGCATTACAAAAAGAAGAAAGGTTTCAAACATTTTGCTTGAAATTTTGAGATTTTCGAGAAACAAAGCTGAAGAATGTTAACGGTAACAGAAAACCACCGAGAAATAAAATTTTGACCCAAAGAAAAACCACAAACAGGAGAAATCTCCTGAAAAATACCTTAATTTCCTTTGAAAGTACAACTTTATCAAAATATTGATTTAATTAAAAACTTACATTCAAAAGAAATAGTTTGAGTTTTGTTGTTGTTGTGTGAAGTAAAATGATTCGTATAGGCGCATGCTTTCCTTTTTAGAATAAAGTCTAGAATTTCTTATTGTGCTATAATGTTTCTATATTTTGTTTTGAATAATTATAAATATTTAATTTGGTCAGATAAGCAGAATTTAAATGAATAGTGTAATTTAGGTAAATTAAATGTATAAATATTTTCACATAATGTGAAGATTAATTAATATGAACGTATATTTATTTTTGTTATATAGATTTATATCATTAAAACTACTCTTCATTCAAGATAACTCATTTGAATATTGAAGGAAATAAAGGGACGTAAATTTTGCATTTAAGAGGTTTAAACTGGCTAAAATTTTATACTGAGGATTATTTATTTATCTTTGTTTTCCTGTATATATTCTTTTAAATAGTGAGATTCTAAAATGAGCAAAACCGGAGATTTAACAGCGCATTAAATAAAATAAGTTAACAAAATAATTTTTCAGAAAAAGCACACGTCTTAAATTTATTATCTTCAAATAAATAACTAAAGCTCAAAATTAAAGTACACAAACAATAATAACTCGTTAAATGTTTGGATAATGTTTTATTCGTATAGTTAATTGTTTATTTTTACGTTCATTTAAATATTTCTACTTAATTTCGATTCAATTCTTATTAATATGCATTTTGTACAAAATCATCATTTTTAGCCTGTCCTTTACCAAAACCGTCGAATCTGCATTTATCTTTTGCGCGATGATGGCAACGCGTTGTTTACTTTAGAGAAAGTTGTTTGTGTTGTAGGAATCTGTGGAATGCAGTTGTTTGTTTTCGCCAGTAGAAGGTTTCCTCATAAAAGATCTGGATTTGTTTAAGTTTTCCTCATAAAAATAGGTGTTCTGTTATTAATTCAAGAGTCATTATTATATGGGAAATTCATGAATGTATGTAAATGTAACTTTTAAGTGAAAGGAAAAAGAAAAAGTCGGTAGCTTGTTGCGGAGGAAGACATGCATGGTTGTCTCTGCTTTACATGGAGAAAAACTGCTCAACTCACCCCGAAGGAGTTTTAACTGTATAATCTTATCCATTTTCTTTGTTATTTACTTTTGCATTATTTTGTAGCTGTACGTTTGGAGAACTCGTATTAAAACGCTACTGTTTTGGTGAATTCGTAATAATTAGTTGTTCTCTTGGACTTTACTACTTTAAAGAACATGCTGCCGTATTCATATTAACAATTTTACACTGTTATCAAACAGATAAACAGGCTTTCAGTTATGTACTCATAAATTAAGAAAATATTCGCTTATAAAAACGCAAGGAAACTATTATTTTGATGCACATTTATCGAAATTGCCAGCATCTACTTTTAATTCTTAGAAATAAAAATGTATAGTATTAACGTAACCACCATAATTAGTGATACATGAATCGCGCCATGATGTAAACAAGAAAAGATTCTTGCCTGTTTTATTTGAAGAAAAAGCTGCAATCTCTCAGATTTTAGTGCAAGAGACAGTTCAAGTGATACCTGTTGGCTACTGGTGACGTTAATCGTAGTACAAAAATGAAGATTACTTCACGCATTTTGAAAAACATCAATGGGTGAAAACAAACCGAAGAAAAAGATACTTTTCCCACTGTGATGAAATGCAAAGTAAAGATGTAGTATTAATTTTTGTAACTATATTGATTGATTACTCCATAAAAGTTTTATTACCATACCAGCGATCACAAGCTACAGATTGATGAGACATTTTTAAAAGTGTGTTAACTGCGTTAAAGTTTTAAAAATAGTACGAAACGAACTCACACTGATGAGCACTCGTACAACTGTACTCTAATAGTGTCACTACCTTCTCTCCTTTAAAAACCTTGTTCATGACACACACAAAAAGAACAGAGATCCATCCTTCTTATTAAAGTTAACGTCTGATAGAAATTGTTTTACATTTGTTATTTATCACTAGCAACATCAATTTCTTTCTTGAAAACAGTGTCCAACTTACTAACTTTCTCTGATTCAAAGGCAGTTACAAACAAACAAAACAATATACAGAGAAAAGTCTTTTATTTGTGAACAACAAATATGACGCCATTTTACATTAACTGGTTTAAAATTATGTTCCATAAATGGCGTCCTCAATGATGATGCATTGATCTTTCCCAGTTCTTTAGAACATTCCTCTGGTGTTATTTTGATTTCGTCTGATACGTCCCCTTCACTTTTCAGACACTGTGGAATAACACAATTTTCTCCTAGGCAACGAAAACCCTCAAATGTAAACATCTCCCTATAACCTACAAAGTACTAAAAAGGCAATTACCCAGGTAGTGGCTGCCATTCCACCGGAAATTATGCGATGAACTATGGAAAACTCTCAGGATAGATTTCGCCAGCACTGTTGTAGTAGATTATTTTAAACCAGATTAATGTAAAACAGCATCGTATGTGTTGTTCCCCAATAAAAGACTTTTCTCTGTATCTTGTTTTGTTTGTTGGTAGCTGCCCTTAGAAACAGGGGAGGTTAATATGCCAGTTCCTAATAATTCAAATTCAATTTCTGTTGTTCTTTATCCTTGGGTGATCTGATCAAAGTCAGGTCAGTGCAGAAAGTCGTTGTCCACAAAAACGTATGATAATAAAGGGATAGGTTATTAGCCCCCTCTCTCCTTAGAAACTCCGAGACATCTCAGAATATGATACACTGAAGCTGGATGGCTTTTTAAAGTGGGCTGGATTTTCTGCCTCTATCTTAGGAAAAGACATTTAAGTGACCACATGTTAGTCTAGCCGGAGCACCCATGATCAGATTTATTTTTAGTAGAGATTTAGAGGATGCTCCTGCGTACCATTGATGCACCAGGCAAATTTCTACTCATATTAAGCAGTTTACATCTTGCATTACAGTTCATGATTAAGTTAGAAGTACTGAAGCCCTTCCATTTTATTCTTTAGCCAATCCTCAGCGATCTCATTACTTCCACTGTTAAGATGTAATGGTATCCATTATGAAGATGGTCGTAGGTCTGAAGATTTTCCTCAATTTGAGCGGAACAGAAATACTGGTTTTAATCGCTTGCGGGTA
>BMAO01018890.1:588728-647437 GCA_019973975.1 Trichonephila clavata | reverse complement strand
CATAATTAAATATGTTAACAAGGAATTAACGTGCAATTCTTTAAAGGCTGAAATTGTCAACTTATATATTTTTTTTAAAGCAATAGTTTATTATGAATTACTTTGTATCATAAAAACGCCTGCCTGCCTTTATAACAGGTAAGCTAAAACTTTTATTCCACTCTTTTAAATGAAGAAGAAATTCAGTAGCGCGTTTTAATTCCAACAATATCCTATCTTTGGACTAAAATATATATACACATTTAAATATATTCGTTGCAATAGCTATTTCAGATTCGCAAGTAAAAAAATTAGGGCTTCAGAAAAAAAATTAAATTAAAAAATATATTCTATTAGTAATAGAATAAATTTTTAAAATTTAACACTTGTTTTCACCATGTATTATATACACTCTTATTTTCTAGAGTGGGAGGGGGCGTTATTGAAATATTCACTAGAAAAGGGGGCGCAAGTTCAAAAAAGGTTGGGAACCTATGCTGTAGCTGCTAGATTATCACATATAAAATACAAAGTTCCATATTAGCTGGTATTTTCTTTTTTTTTCCCCTAGTTACAAATTTCTTTAGATTTTTTTTTTAAGAATAAAATTTAAGGTATAGGTTGAATTACTTAAAAATTATTTGAAACCTTGATTAAATTCTGCATAGTTTTTTATCATGCGATTAGTTTACAACTGAAATTAAAATTATTAACACTTAATAAAAATATATGAAATAATTTTTCTGAATTTGATATGTCTTTCCAGAAATTACCATCAAGTACAGCTTTTTTAAACCATTTTGGTAGAACAAATGAGTTCCTTGAAAGACAATTTGTTTGTTTACCAGAAGGTTACCTTGTAATAATGAAAGATATTTATTTTAGTCTGCATTTTTCTTCCATCATAATAAAATGTATATTCAGATACTTATACAATCAAAGATAATTATATCTTCAATCCAATTCACCAAATGCTAAGAAGGTGATAGTGCATAATAATGCTAAGAACTGCAGTGATTAACTCTATACTATAGAAAAGAAGAAAACTAGGAAAATGCCAAGTGAGCTTAGAACAGGGGTGGCCAACACGTAGCATGCGTGCCACACTAGGGCACGAGAAGACTACTTGAAAAATTGAAAAAGATAATGATTAATTTTTTTTAATACAATTTTATTGAAATGCAATTAGCTTAAGACAAAAAAAACCCCTCAAAATTCATTTTAAATACACTTAATTAATAGAAATACAATAGAAAAGATTATCATGTAGAGAGTACTCCTTCCTTGTTGTGTGCTTTGCCTTTCCAAAGAAGGTGCACTTGAGAGATTTTGGAATTTGAGGAAATGTGTTTTTTAAAATATCTGGAAGAAAACAATGAAATGCCCAATGAGTGCTTGTTACTCAAGAATGAAAATTGTCTGTGGGTTTTTGCTTTTCTTACCAATATTATGAGATATTTATAAATAATTTTAACTTAAGATTACAGGGAAAATATTGTATTTTTCTTACCCTAGTTGTCAGAATCTTCAAGAACTAATCCTAATATAGATATCTTGGTAAGAAAACTACAAATTCAAACACCACATTAAGCAAGTACTGTCTTTTTAATAATTATTTAGAACTAAATGCTTCAAGTTACTCATTTTTATTTTATACCTAATATAACTGATTTAATCTGTAAAAAATTTAATAACAATCAAACCTAAATTTGTATTTTTGTTTTATTTATTTATGATTTATTTTTAATTTTCCACTTTTTAGACTTGCAATAAAAACATGTACTATTTGCGTAAAAATCCCATAATAAGCCTATAAGTAAAATTTTTTCACTTCATTTTTTTTGTTTGTTAGAAAAGTTGGAAGTGGTATGCACAAAAAAGATTTATCAGATAGTGGCAATTTTCTAAAAAGGGGTTGGCCACCCCTGACTTAGAAGAATTTCTCATTTATATAAAGTTGATCAGTGAAACAATATTTGTTTACAGCTGTGGATCTAATATTGATAAACACATATTTATAAATGATAATTTCATATTTACCTTGATATGTCCGGCTTCAAATTCATAAGGATATCTACAATCAATAATGGTGAAATTAGGCAATTCTTGTCTATTCAATAAAAGATTAACCTAAAAAGAAAAATAGAATCTCTCAAAAATGGAACCTAAAAAATAAACACATTTTTGTCAACGTAAGCAATTAAAATATTTCCTCTTTTACAGTAAATTAAATTTACCTAATTGTTCAATGTTAAGCCTAAAAAAAAGTTTATGCATGATTGTGTCAAGGTAAAAAATACTTGAATTTAAAATTCATTAATTTTTTTATAAATCCCAAATATAAATAATGAATTAATAAAGTAAATTAATGAGAATTCAATTTAATCCTCATTTGAATTTAGCTAAGCAACTTTATAAAAATGATAAAATATGAAAAAATTAATTTTTTTAAATAAAAAAAAATATTCTCAGACTTAAATAACAAATTTTATAAAAAAAATTATCTACATCACTTAAGAATTTCATACTTTTTAAAAAATAATTTAATAATCGCTCTACTGAAAATAATTATCAAGAAATTAACTTTAAAAATGAACTTACATTTACCAATTCTATTTAAAAATCCATACTGATGGATTCAACGATAAACAATTCCACCAATATAATTAAAAACTAAGTTTGTCTGAAATCTAATATTATTTAAGTAAAAGATATGCATAATTCCACACAAAAGAAATCATTTTCTCAGTAAATATAATTACAAATCATATGCAACAAATTTTCTTTGCTGTAATTTTGCTGATAAAACTCAAATATTTATAAAACAAAATTTTATTTCAATCTACAAAATTTACAAACTTAGATAACTAATGTTTTTAAGAAAGGAATTGATAAAAGAAATATCACTGATTAATATTTTTATCTGTTAAATAATTTATGAAAGTATATTATACATATATGTGTGTGTGTATAATATGTATATATAACACATATATACTTCAATACTTACTGTATGTATTGATATTGACTTCAAATCAGGATGCTTTCCATTGATAAAAGGCAAAATGCAAGGCTAAAAAGATTTTTTTTAAAAAAAAATTACTCACAGAATTAGAAAAAGATTAAAAATTAATGGTTAACGCATAGTTAAAAAGTTACCTGGGAAAAGTCACCTCTTAATGTTATATCACTCATATCTATATAAAGGGAAAGATTTTTAAATTGTTATTTTATATTAAAATCACTGTTTTTAACAGAATAAACAAATTTTTAAAATATTTAATTTTTAATATCTACAAAACCATTATTATTATCTTATTGTTTTAGATTAAAGATTAACATAGATAAACAAGAAATAATCAGAAAAAAAAACATATACAATGAAAAATACTCAAAAATTAAAAGTAACATATTAAGGCTGTTTTTGCATAGTGAAAAATGGGACATATTTTTTATGTATATATCGTGCATCACACTTTTTTTTTCTATACTAAATATCTAAATTGCTTTATAGTATAGAAAAGCTATACTATATACTATAAAAACAATATTTAAAAATTTCTGTACTATAAAACTGTATGCATCCAAGTAAAAAGTTTTTTCAAAAAATATTAAAATGTTACTAAATAAATATATATGTGTTACATCACCAGCTAATTTAACTATATCATTACCAATTGATAACTGTATCAAGAGTTTGTAAAGTAAGCAAAGAGTAAATGTAGGTAAAAATGTAATCTGAAATGTAAACATAACTTAAATAAAAAGCCAGCTTTTAATTCATTCATATTTAAAAGATGCACTTTGTTTAAAACTTTACAAAAGGAAAAAAACATTTGAGCTTCTTAAGTAAATATTCCAATATATTAAAAAAATTTCCATTTTAATATCAGAAAAGAAATTTTTGGGAGAAATATAGTACATAAAAAGGAACTGGGAAAAGGATATTTTTTCTAAAACAAAGTTAAGTAGCATATATTCAATATCCTGATTTTAGTTAATTTTTTATCAAATGAAATTTGAAAGAGATTTTTGGCAGGTGATACTACACAAGATTATAATAAATATAACAAAATAAAATACATTTGTTGTTGTGTTCTAATAAAAATCTGTCACAAATAAAAAAAAGTACATGTAATTTTGTGATACTTATATAAATCATGTATTGCAATGTAAAATACACTCTATTCTGAGTAAAGTAAAAAAAAATTACTTTGCATGAATTCTTGGGGTAAAATGCATTAGATACATAGATCACATAGAATAAACATATTTTGAAATTCCAACAAATCATTGAATATGAATAAAATAATTATAAGAATGAATACACTTAGAATGAGTAAACCTGTATATTAATATTTTTTTGCAAAAACATATGTGCTTTTACAAAAAAAAAAATCAGTATATTGCAGATTAGTTAGAAATATTTATGATGTCAAATAATATTGCATCTACACTTTCAAAAACAAACATTGCATACCTTTTTCAATTATTTCTGCCAAGTTGGAAGTACATGAGCGGATAGGACTTTCCATAGAAACATCCATATTCTATAAAATATAAAAAAATTAATAATTAAAAGTTAAAAATTAAATCAGTATGCAGTTAGTTACCTTTAAGTTAATAAAATAGAAACGAACTAATAGCTATAAATAGAAACGAACTAATAGCTATAAACTCAAAAAGCTAATAAAATAGAAAGGAACATTAACATTTAAAGACATGAGGTAGAGCATTGAAATGTATAAATAATGTACCCATTATTCTAATTTTGTATTATTTAAAATTATTTTAAAATAAAGATTTGGCATAAGTTCGATATATGGACTTTTTTTTGGCGCCCTTTTCGGGCGATTTTGCGCCAGATTCTGTCTACCCTGATTCCCCCTTCCGGTCAAAAAAGGCTTGTGCATGTGAAAAAAAATAATTGATCTTCTAACTGCTAAATATTTTTTATTTTTATAAAGCAATACACTTAGAAGTGATCATACGAATTAACATTATAGCAATATGTTTAAAAGGGATAGTACGATTGACACTTAATACTACCATTCTATTACTAGTTTGCTTTCTTGAATGTCTGTCTGGGTGGAATTTTGTAATTGATAAAACTGTGTGACTTTCCAATGAGTTACAGATTTGAAATTTGGACCATAGCTCAGAAGTAGACGACAATGCATAAAAATGTGAAAAAAGAAAAATAAAACGAAAGGAGGAACTTTATACTTTTTAGTCCTGGTACATTAAATTATGAACACGGTACATTAAATCTTTTTAATTAAAAACCTTTTCTACTTAACAACTTTTAATTGTTTGACCTGTTCTATAGAGACGGAATCTAATATAACAATACGGGACTCATCCAAGGTCCCGTAAAAGGAGATAATAAATACACTTCAGACCCTTTAATTAATATCCATTGAAGAGCAAGAGTAATTCCAGCAGCCACATAATTCCGGCTTCAAATATCAAAGTCAAGGATAAATTCAACAATGAATAAATGATAATTTAAACTAAAAAACACGCTTTCATTGTAAATCGAACTAAAAAATGAAAAATAAATTATCGTTTTAAAAAAAACTAAAAAACACACTTTTATACTAAATTGAACTAAAATGTAAAAAAAATCATTCTAATATAAGAATAAAATGATTAACGAGAAAGTTAATGTCATTGGGGTAAAAGTGTGGGGTGTTTTATAAATATATCAATTGTTATAATTTCTATAACTTCTATTCTGAGTTAGTGTAAAAATGTAGTACAAAGCACCCCTTGGCTTTTACCATTTCAACCAAATATTCTTATATTAAGAATTATTTTTTTTACTTTTTAGTTCAATTTAGTATAAAAGCATGGTTTTTAGTTTTTTTAAAACTATAATTTATTAATATGAGATCCCTACCCTTCCCCTCCCATACACACCTGAATTAACGAAATAGATGTCTGATGAGCATATTTTTTTCATGCTCTTTAATACTTTAACTTTAAAAAACTAGCCATTTCTCCCACATTTTCATAAAATTTTACTTTAATGTTTGAATTATTGTTTTCTGATATGAAAATTTAGACCTTGGACTTTACATTTGCAGCTTATTTTCAATATTTGAAACCTTTTTAAGAAATTTGAGAGCATGAAATACTTACATGACTTAGTTGTTTTATAACATTTGATCTCTTATGAGGAGTTTCATCACTTGATTTATTTGATCGATTTAAAGATTTCAAACAGTCAGTTTTAAGCGAGCGCTTTTTACAAATATTAAACAAAGAATAAGGACTATCACTCGGTGAATCAGCATCAGAAGAATCATGCGCCAAAACAAGTTCATTTGTAGGAGAAGCAAATTCAGGCTACAAGATTAAAGAGAGAGAAAATTTTATTTCACAAGAAATGTTACAAACTTCGAAATAAACACAAAAATCATGAACTGCAGGTAGAAACAAAACAAGTTTGAAAGATCTTAAATAAAAATTTAAACTAAAAAATAACTTAACTTTCCAAAGTTTTATGCCAAAAATAATGGTAAATACACACCTTAGATGAATCAAACAAGCACTTTTTCACTCTGAAACAATCGGTGATTTTCATATTTTTCGTTGGTAATTGATTTTCCTTGTTTTTTCCTGGATAATCCTATAAACAAAAGCGAATATTTAATTTCATTGCTAGGAATCTAACAAGCATAAATTAAAAATTATTGAAGTTCTAATAAATAGGAAATCCTGAGCAATTATTTAGAAAAATAATTGTGATTTGATCACTAGGTTTCACAAATGAATTGCAAATCAAAAATACCAGATCATTTAACTAAAGTCATACACTAGATCATTCACTAACATGATACATCTCAGTTTAAAAAACACCAGACATGAATATAAAAAGAATTTCATGTATTCTGATTGACAATTCATCGGTAAATAACAAAAAATTACATACCATATTGCTTTTCCCAGCTATTTATTATAAGGCGCATTCAAAATTCCCACGATTTGTCGTCAAGCCTAAAAGAAAACTATCATCCAGAGGAGAGTCAGATTAACCACACAAAGGTTTGGAAAATACCGCCAGAGTAAGTGGAATATTTATTGGCAACATTTCTTTCCAGCCAATGAGGAACGAGTACTAAGTAATCTTCTGCTCATTACAAACAGTGCTGCCATCTCTTGTAAAAGATGAAAATCAGTTTAAATGCTTTATTTTCTTAAGTAAACACAGTATTTCTCAAGTCTTCGTTCTAGATCAGGCATGTCAAACTCATTTGATATCAGGGGCCATATGATCTATTTTATATTAAGTTGAGGGCCGCATGTTTTTTTTCAATGTTCAAAAAATTAATAAAACAGGATTTTCAGAGTGTTTATATTCTTATTTATAAAACTAAATGCATTATATATTATACATGCATAATTGTTTAATCTTTCCTTTTATTTTTTTAAACCATACATGTTATATATTTATTAAAAAAATAATAAAAGTTATAATACGGAATGCAATTTAATATTTCTTTTAGAAGATATTTGACATCGTTTGTCTTCTCACAACGCACTTCATCAAAACTTGGTTGTACATATTGAGCTGATGTAATTTTTAAGAAATTATGATAAATTTTGATCATTTAATCTTGACATTTCTGAATTTTTGTTATTTTTCATTAAAGAAAAAAGTTTTTCGCATAAATAAATGCTTTCAAACATAGTCTTTCACTATGCTCGTAACAAATGATAACATGTTATGAAACCGATCAACGGATAAATATGTATAAACATCTAGAGTTTTAACTTCCGAACATTTTTGCTTCAGCAAAGAATTATAATATATTTCAATTAATTCTATTTGTAAGTTTTCATCAACAATTTCAATATCAACAGATAGAGGTAAAGTTAAAAAAAAGAAACTGCAATTCAAAATTTTTAAAATTTAGAAAATATTCGATCGAACCCCATCTCTTAACAATTTAATTTGGTGAGAATATTCTGCAAAGTAGTGGTTTAATCAGTAGGTTTTGAAAGCTTTCAAAGTGAGATGTTTTCTCTTTCTGTTTGTAATAATTTGTCCGTAATAAGTTTTGTTTGATAGCGTTAACATCAAGTAGCATTGTAACAAAAATGATTTTTGCCTTGAAGCTTAAGTTAAGTTGACTTCTAAGATCAACTAAGAAAACCACGGGTTTTCTGAGTTGATAATACGTCATCTTGTAATTCAGAATCCTTTTCTTCTTTCATCTTTTATCATCTTTCAATTCAGCACATTCATAATTTTTTCTTTGTTTCCAAGAAAATCATGATTCCATCCATAAAATAATTTAAAAAAATCGTTTTAACACTTTGTGACTCGAAATTCATTGAACTTTCATATAATATGGTTGACTGATAAATTCATTTTCTTTATCTTCCAGAAATGAAGCAAATCGACAATGCTAAAGTCTACATGCTCGAATATAGTGTTTACTATTTTACTGATTACTTTAAAACATGCCCAATATATTATAGTCCATACCAAAGAACAGTACTTGCTATGAAATAATACAATGAAAAGGTTTAAAATTATTATTAGTCATGCTGTTTGCTTGTTTCTTTTAATCTCGCTGCTCCTTTAGTAATACTGGTCATGGTAGGTGCGCTCTCTCTCTCTCTCTCTCTCTATCAGTTGCAAAAATAACCAATAACTTCCCCAAGGAACATTTTTTGTCTCAAAGCTTCTTTAAATGTATCAAAAATCTTCTTTAAATGTATCAAATGTATTATGCATAATACATGACTCGACTGGACTACAATTATCCACAATAATTCTTGACTATTTCATCACCTCTACTGGTTACGGAATTTTGACTTACACTTTTAATTTTTTTTATTTGTGCTGGACATAATATCGTTTATTTTTTTCGAATCTAAGCCGCCATCAATTCTAAGCTGCACCCCCAAATTCTCAAAAAAATTTTGTGAAAAATGAAAAATAGTGTTAGAGAGTTTATCGATATCAAATGTTACGAAATTAAATTTATTTTAATGAAAAGAAATTTATTTATTTAATGAAAATAAATAAATTTAATTTCGTAATTTATTTTAAATGAGAACTAAAAAGGAAGGAATAATTATTAATTTTATCAGTATTATAAACTTTTAATTACATACATGCCTCCAAAATTGCTCTAAATACCCCATCCAACAAATTTCCTTCCCTTTGATTTTAAGACGCGCCTGATTTTCAGTAGCATTAACATTGGAAAAAGTGCGGCTTAGATTCGAAGTAAATGCGAAAATTCCTCCTCTTTAATTAAGCATTCTCTAGTAAATTCTTCTTTAATAAATGGTTTCGATCTGTGCTTAAGATTTAAAGTGATAATATATAACGAATTTTTATTGCAGTTGTATTGTCCTCAACAAATTTATGTGGCTGCAGTAGTTTAGCGATCAAGGTAACGAATTCAAATCATGAGTTTGAGCCTTGTACCAATGAAGCCGATGCACGTAAAATATGTCGAGGCTGAGTCGTCCACCCATTGGTGTGGAGTGGAAGTTGTGAGAGGGGGTAATCAGCTCAGGTGTCGACGTCGTCACTTGACCATGGTCCGTCGCCAAACGCCCTCGAGTAGCTGAACAGTGCGACATTAATATTCACTCTCACTCAGCAAATGTAGTGAATACATTTTTTCCCCATTTTTTAAGAGTTGATTTCAATTCCGACAACTCGTCTTCACAAAGTTTTGCAGCATATTTGTCATAGTTTGTTTTTGGATTTGCGTCATAGTGCTTTTTAAAATTATATTTTTTAGCAACTGAATTACAGTTTTTATATGTCAAGCACAATATTTTATTCTTGCTTTGGGCAAAAAAAATATTGCAGTTCCCTTTTTTCTTGAAAATTACGATATTCATCTTTTCTTACTCTGTTCTTGAAGTTTGATTACGTTTTTATTAAATAACTTTTTAGTTTAATATAAATAAAAACCAAAATCCACTTTCATTCACAAACTGTTGAGAAAACACTCCTTTTTGTCTTGGCCATCTTAGGGTTTTTACATTTTAAAAAATATTTCAACTTCTTCTGAATTTAATAAAAATGAATTTATTATAGTAAAATAAAATGAAAAAAAATTCAAGAAAATATTAAAAATAATTTACATTTAAAGGCTATTTCCATAACTAAATAGGACTTTAAAAAAAAAAAAAAAAAAAAGATTATATAACAGGTTAATATGTTGTAAATTTTTAAAAGTTTACTGAAAAAATTTCAAAATAAAAAAAAAACCTTAAAGATTGATTTTGTAAAATGCCTCCGCGGGCCGCAACCTATGTACCGGCGGGCCACATATGGCCCGCGGGCCTCGTGTTTGACATGCCTGTTCTAGATCATTTGTTTTCTCTCTTTAAACTGGAAATATTTTTTATATCTTCGGCCACGTATGTTTTGTGTAACTAATTCAGAAAAGTTAGTTCAATCTTAAGACCTTTCTCCTTTTGCATCCAAAGCAGGATAAAACCCTAGGAATAACACTTTATAATTTCAATACGATAAAAAAATACATCGACAAAAAAAAAATGAATGAAATATGGAATTTGTTCATTGTGATTTGAATGTAGTAAACAGTCTAAAATAACTTGAAAGCGTTTTTATTTTTATTCCGAGGCCTAAAATCTTCCTTTTTATATTGAATCAATCCTGAAAAATATAAACGCTTAGCTAATAGCATGCATACTTTTTTTTAAAAAAATGCGCTGGTTCGGGTGCCATTGAAGATCCGATGTGGATTGGGTGAGGGAGTGAATATTGACGTCACATTATTCAGCTTCTCGAGGCCTTTTTGGCTACGGACCTCGTAATTGTGAACCATGGTCATGTGATGAGGACACCTGAGCTGGCGTGAGTGAATGAGTGAATATTAACGTCGCCCTGTTCAACTATACCCGAGGGCTTTTGGCGACGGACCGCGTAATTTTGAACCATGGTCAAGTGACGCGGATAACATCTGAGCTGTCTCCCCCTCTCCTAACTACCACACCACACCAACGGGAGGACGTTTGAGCTCTCGGTAGATTTAACGTGCATCGCGTCCCTATACGGTGGGTCTTTAGAGGTAGTGGGCTCGAACTCATGACACATTAGCCATGAGTCCGTTACCTTGGCCAATAGGCTACCGCGACCACCACTGACTCGGGTAAGGCGTGTCATGAGTTCAAGCCTAATGCCACTGAAGACCCGCCATGTAGAGGTGCTGAGGCACGTTAAATCTGTCGAGCTCAAAATCCTCCGATCGGCGAGGTCGGAGAGGGGATGCAAGTTCAGGAGTCGTCCACGTCACTTCACCATAGTTCAAAATAAAATTCGTTGCTACGTAGTCCGATGTTAATAAACATTCACTCACTTGAATCTCGACAGATTTAACGGCCACCAGCCCCTTTGCGTGGTGGATCTTCAGCGGCTTTATATCTCGAACTCATAACACTTCAGTCACGACTTAATGACCATAAATACTAGGCTACCCCAGTTACCGTATAACAGTAGGATCCTTGTAATAAACATTGTTTTTTAAATGAATAAACACATTGAATGTGTAATTGGTTTTCATGTCCATAAGATATCATGAATATAGTAGTGAAAAACTCAAATAAGGGGATATTATTAAGAGGAGAAATCACTTAAGAGGAGATATCAGACTTCTTGCAGAAAAGATTCATCAAAATAAAGTAAAACAAAACTCTTTCGGATACATTCGAGCTCAGCCAAGACGTTCTTAGTATTGGGGATCATTAACAGCAACCTCAATGATGCAATCAAAATTTGTACTGATGGTAATAAAAATATCAAACAAGGCCAGTAGTGGTATCTATATCGATACACCCAAGGAAAGTTGTCTCTGAAAAAAACGCAATCCAGATTTCTGCTCTGTTTTCAGAAGTGAACTAGTAGCCATTGATACGGGACTTGAGGCCATTCTATCTAAAAAGAGTTAAGTTGATCTTTGGATTCGTAGTTCACTTCAATACCTTTACATATGGTTTATTGTTGGCGACAAAACCAGTGTCTCCATCTTACACAAGCTGAAATATATATCGCTGCATCATGATATTCATTTTCAGTGGATCCCATCTCACGTCGAACTTTATCGCAATGAAATGGCAGACAAACTAGCAAAGGTGGGCTGTTATCTTCCAACTCCCTCTACATCCGCTATTAACTATCTGGAATTATACTCGTTAAAAAAATCTCAAAATTTGGTGGAGTGAAAGGCGCCTACCACTCATCATTGGTATGCGGGTAATAGACCCGGACTGGCCCTAACCCTCAAGTGTAACAGATGCTCCCAGACTACACTCTCTCGTCTTGCTAGTGGTCACATCAAGTGTCTCTCATTCTCAATGAACAAGGAGATATTCTCCATCTGTGCAAAATGTCAAGATCACCAGTGATCACCCCCCGAACACATAATGCGTTGTATGGATCTCACAAGCAAAGATATCTACACTGATCCTCTTCTTGTACTGAACTTTTTGAGAGTCAAAGATTTAATTGATCTTGTCTGACTTCGTCAAACCCTGGAGGATTAGCAACAACACTTATCGTGTGAGTTTTGAATGGGACAGGAAACTTCTTTCTTATCTTATCCCACTCCATAACGCAGGGGATATTTTAAGATTAGAACGAAAATGTTGCATTTGATGACGGATTGCTTATCTGAAGTTCAGAAATTTGTTGATTTGTTGGAGCCAATGAGTAGCGATCCTGATGCAGAAATTGATAATGAAACTCTTATCAAAACTGCTACATTTTCTAAGGTGTGACGGGTGCTTACGCGTTTCACTAACCTTCTCTCGACTTCTTTAAATTGTTTTATTTATTTCAACCAATCTCCTCCGAGAGCCAAAAAGTGTGACTTATGCAAACGAGATATTTTCGGGTTTAGCGAGTTCGAAAAGGATATAAAAGGGAGAAATGAAATGAAGAAAAAGGAGGGTTTTTGAGAGAGTAGTTTTTCTAGTGGAAATATATTCGTCGGGAGAAGTCTATTGAAAAGAATTCATTAAATCGGTTCGGGACGGAACTGAAAGATAGCTGAGATTGAAGCCGCTCATTAAAGCAATCCAGATATATAAGAACCTGCCTTAAGAAAAGGTATCAGGTCAGTTGTTTTCATAAATTAAATATAAATGTGTAGCTTGATTGTACGCGTTGTTCTCCGTGGATTCAGTTAGGATTCCGTCGTTCATAATCGAATTCTTCTCGTACTCCACTGTATTTTGTTGATCTTAAGGTTTGAATAGTATTTGTGTAATCTCTCAATTAAGAAAGGTCAATAAATAAGATTGATTTATTAAATTAGTTGTAATTAATTATGGATCCAACATATTCAGATTTAGATAATACGCGAAGGGGAGTTAATAATCATAGGGGTAGTGATAGATTACGACAAAGGCTTTACTTTATTTGAAAACTGAAAACATACCTCATGCCACAAGATGTAAATGACGCAATATTTTCTTTGCATAAAGTAAAAGAATTCTAACGAGTTAAGTATCCAGAAGATTGCCCAGCATCCATTGGTCAGTAGTTTAAAATTTCCAATCAATTGCTGAGTAATAATTCACTAATAGCAACTTTAGCTGTTGAGTAAAAAGCATGTAGTTTCTAACCGTGGATATTTTTATGTAGTTGCTTATAATAGCATTTCCAAAAAATAAGTGCAAGAAATTTGAATTTTGTTAGGACCCCGATATTACGAACAGCCCCGATTTAACGAACAAAATGTTCGGTCCCAATGAGTTTGTTAAATCGGGGTCCGACTGTAAATTCCAAAAACCATAAAACGCAAGTGTGGCAAGCTAAATTCAATTCAGAAAAAAAGAAAGGAAATATATAATATTATTATTCAAACGTTTAGGGCCATGAGTAGCCTAGTGGTTAGAGTATAGGACTCCAGACCCGAGGGCCTGGGTTCGATGCCACTAAATACCACCGAGTATAGACGGAGTACGTGTGCTCGTTAAATCAGTGGGTCCGAAAGTCTTGTGGGTGGTTGCAGCAGAAACCACGAGTGCAGGGGGCTGGAGAATATTTCCCTCCCCTTCAGTTCCATGCCAAAATTGTGGAGGTGGAGATAGGTGGTGTCGCCATCTATCGTTAAGAAATCCAACCTGTCTCAATGGCAACTTTCATTCCTTCCCTGCGGGAAGGACACGACAACAACAACAACATTCAAACGTGTACATGTTGCAATCATCTGTTCTCGAAAATGTATGAAAAAAAGAAAATAATTATTATAAAATAGTGGGAGTAGGGGTAGAAGAAAAAAAATATCGTTTGTAAAACGAATAATTCTTACAGAGGACGAATTCTGATTAGCGCATGCGAACACAACTGCATTGAAACTGGGCATGATAGACACGTTAGCGATCGATAGCCATATGAAGTAGATATTAAATCGCAAGCACACAGGAAAAAAATGCAGCTGGCAGCTTTTACTATAAACAAATAAATAATACGTATAACATATAATACACAAAATGTGAACATGCTGTGAAATACGTTTAACGAGAAACAACTTAAGACGAAATATCGGTTTGCACGAAATAATACAACAGTCCGCACAAACTATATGTATTTTCTTTCCTTTTTTTTTCTCTTAACATGAATCAAAAATCGCTTAACACAAAAAGATTTTTATTCTGGGAATGAACAAAATACGGAAAACACCGCAGAGGGCGGGATTCAAGAGGGGTGTGAAGTGAAAGAGATGTGGTTTCATATGGTTTCGTGTAGAAGGGAGGCTAACTTGGCTTTCAAATATCCTCAGAATAGCCTCTGACACGAGCCAGTTTTGTTTATTTCAGCTACTTTCACCCTCCACTCCTGAACATAACTCACAAAAACATCTCATCTTTCATCAATTGGCTTTGAAATTCGACGGAGGAGAGTACATCGCAGATATTATAAAAAAAATTGTCGAAATATATTAGTGGAAAACATTAAATTTTATGGAAAATCGTACGTGTATGAACACTTTTAAGGCCTTATGTTCGTATGTAGGAAATTTTTTCAATTTAACATTGCTTAAACAAAATATCTTTTTGTGCGAAGAAGTTCGGCAATGTTTTTCATTAACGAACTCTTAAAAATTTGGTTGAATTTGCAGAGTTGTAATGATTTGTAAAATAGTTTGCATGTGCTTGTCTGTTAATCTTTCCACGGTTTTATTATTATTTTTTTTAAAGTGGAAAATAGTTGTTCGCACAGAAATATGTGCTACCGAACATCGATAAAATACGTTTAATTGCTGTTAATCGGTTTGGTGTTAATTAATTATAGAAATGTAGAATACCGACATCCAAAAATTTTTGTTTTAATACAGATTAATTCCAGGTATAACTTTTCATCAACAGTTTCAACAAAGATAGTCAAAGGAGAAGTAAATAATTAAAAATGATTTACACGTTCATTAAAAATCAAACATCTTCTTCCGAACTCATTTCTGATCATTTTTCTCGGTTTGCATATTCTGAAAACTTCAAATATAGGTTGCGGTAGCCATGACCATAACTAATAGGCTGTGGTACCCTAGTAGTTATGGTCATGAACTCGTGGCTGGCGTTTCGCGGGTTCAAGGCCTGGCACCATGGAAGATCCATCGTGTAGAGGGGGCTAATGAACGTTAAATTTGTCATGGCTCAAGGTCCTCCCGTTGGGGTGGTGAAATAGCCATTAAATATTCCGGAAGGTAGATTTAACGTATGGTTTAATTCCATGATCAGCTCGTTCACCAGATTTAAACCCCGTAGATTTCTTTTACAGGGGCTGCAAGAAAAAAAAAGGTTTATTTAAAACCAGTCCAAAAATGTAACCAAACTGCGTCAAAGGATTGTTGAAGAAGGGGAGGAAATATAAATTTGGGTAATTACTCCTGACTCATCGAGCGGGCACTTTTAAAAAGGTGTAGAGCCTGCATTCGTGTAAAAGTTAAACACTTCTAACATTTAATTCATTAAAGTGTTAAAAAATTTTATATATATTTTATTTTTAAATTAATTGCTCAATTTGAGTTACATACTTAAGATTCGGTTTTTTTAAAATGAAGTCATTTTGTAAAAAGAAGCAAATTGGCAACGATTGCTATGGATAGAAATGTAGCAAGTGTTCTATTATTTTGAATTGTCACTAAATAGGTCATGTTTTGAAGTAACTTGCCTAGAGTAGTATGCAATGTTTTTCTTTTTATGAGGCGTTAAAGTTAGGTGGCATCGTTTTCTCAGACTGTCTATAACTACATTAATTTTAACTAAACCCAACCTTTTGGCTCCATTTGTGACTGCGAATAATAGCACAGTTAGGACAGACATGTTAGTGAAAAAAATCACTATGAAATTATGGAATTTGTGGTCATAGTACCTAATGACGTGATGGAAGGTATCAACAGAGGTGTTTTTAAAGTATCCGATTACCTGCGACAAAAAATGAATTTTTTTAATAAATTTTCATTTACATGTTCCTACGCCAATATCAATAAAGGAGTCACGCAAGTGATGCCTACTTTTTCATGGAAGCCCAGGTCTTCGAGAAGTCTTAAGGTATCCAACTACGGTTGAAAATGCCATTTTAGGTCAAAAATCCCATTTTATTTTTATTTTATCATGTTAAAGTTCAAGCAATTAGGTTTCTAAACCTGTCTTTGTTTTGTCTGTGCGATAATTAGAAAAAAGGTTACAGGTGTTTAAAATATTTTTACAGCTGTCATTCGAAACCGGAAGTGGTGAAATCGAAACCGGAAGTTGTCTGTTTAACATGCTTTTTACTGATAATTTTTGCAGTTTCAACCCATTATAATTTTTAAAACTTTTTCTGACATTTTTTTTAAAAATAAAATTGATGGGCAACAACTTCGATCTTTTAATTCGACTCTTGCAATTGGCAACATTTGTTTCTTCTGACCTCACATGTTTTGGTTTTGATTTGCGTCTTCGAATTTTGATCCTAAATTTCTTCTAAAAACTTAACTTTTTTCGATTTAATTATACAATTTTTGATCGTTTCTAGACATTCTGCTTTTAAAAAATCAAGTTATAATGGTTCATAAAACTATAAAATTAACTTCTTGAAAATGCAACAGTGGACTGATAACAAAAACATTGGAAGTAGCAAATATTCAAACTTGCAATGAACAAAAACTAGATTCACTGAAGAACTTTTCACGGTGCAAAGAATGTTTTAATGGAACATTAAGAGGTTATGGAATATTTTATTTAAATATTTTGGGAAGTATGTTTTTCTTAATTTCTGTTTCTTCAATTGTTTTGAGAAGAATCTGTACCTGCATGAAGATTACTTGTTTGGACTGACTTCTAATGTGACTTTAAAATGCTCCAAATGTACTTTTATTGTCAATTTTTCAGCTACTAAAAAGCTTAAAAACCAAACTTCAATTAATTTGCAACTTATTTGTGGAATGTGAGTTATTGGAAGATGACATTTGTCTGCGAAAAAGTTACGTGCTAAGCTGAATATGCCCTGTATGGCAAAAAGAGCATATAGACTTTGTGAAAGAAATGCTTTGGCTGCTGCAACATCAACGGCTAAATATGTCATGAATGCTGCTGCTTTGGTAGTAAAAAGCATTATACAAAATGTTTCCAACACGTCATTGAAGAATGTGGAATATCTGTTGATGACAGATACATGGCATTCTTCCTAAAAGTTTCTATAGCAACTTTATCCATCGCCACTGGGAAACTTCCAGATTAGGAAATGATGTCAATGTTTTGTAGAATTCTAAATGTCTAGTCAACATGCGTGTTCCTGCATTCATCTGGTATTTACTTCAATCATGGAATCTGTTAGTGCGTACAAAATCTTTGTATGATTTTATACCACGAGATCTTAAAATTATGTTGATTTCTATGGTGTGTGATGGTGATTCCCAAGGATACCTTTAGTTAAAGATCTATTGATAACAGTGTCAAAAATGAGTGCTAAATACTTTAAGAAAGAGTGAGTATTCGGCAAAGAAAACTTAGAAAAAGCCAGAAAAACCTCAGTGGGAAAGAAAAACTTACCAGAGTTATGATTAATAAAATTCAAAACAATTATGGCAGTAACACCAATCACTTCAAAGCTCTGCTAAGTGCGGTATTTTTTCTCGTTGGCTCCATCAGAGAGATACCCATGTGGATCTGCCCAACTGGAGCAGAGAGCTGGTGTGAGTATCAACGAAGAATAGCCACCAGAAAAAATATATATAAAAATAAAGGTGTAAGCCTTTCCATGAAACTTTTAAATATTGTTAAACCTGTGTACACAAAGTTGTGTGATAAGCAGTTATTATAAAATTGCCTCCACGGTGTGACATAAATGCAAACAAATCATTTAACGCTTTTTTTTGGCAAATTGTTCCGAAAGAAACTTTTATTGATCTGAAAACATTTTCTTTGGGTACCCATATTGCCGTCATTATTTTTAACAAAGCTTTTATTTGTTTGTTAGGTAGTTTGAAAGCATTTTGCATAAATGCAAGCTACTATACACTGCGTGATGACAGATTTCTTGACATCATTCGCGCAGTGACTCGAAACAACATTCTTTTCCTTTTTAAAAATCAGCCAGAAAAAAAATATAGGGCCCAAAGAAAGTGAAAATTTAACAAAATACCAAGGAGTGGAGGTGTTAAATATAAATCATTAGAGTTTTAGTAATATACTTGTGATATTTTGTTTTGAAATTACATTTATAAAATTTAAATGCATTTTTCTCAAAACTGTTTTTTTTTTTTTGGTAAATTTCTTGATATTTCAAATGTGATATCTAAAGAGCTAATAAAGATACTTGTATGAAATTTTATACAAATGTTATTAATAGTATTATCTAGAGGTTGGACTACCAGCTAAGAAATTGAACACTTTTTAGTGATTTTATAGTTGGATTTCCTTATAAAAGTATCGAAAATTTGAATGAAATTCATAGGCTGTAGCTTCGATTAGCTATAACTTTTGATTAAAAGAACATAATTTAAAACTTGTAGTACAATCTCTAGAAATGTGTTTGAAAAATGTGCTGCAGCAATTTTTTTTGTAAAATATAAATTATTTTTAAAAATAGAGCCTTTGAAGAATTTAATTAAAATTTCCTTAAAATTTGAAATTTTTGTAAATTTTAATGTATGTATATTATTTATAACTGTATTTTTTATCATAGTGCAAAAAATGAAATTAAAAATGTAAAATTTTTAGTGAATTTTAGAAAAATAAAAAAATAGGTCTTTGAACGTAGTCGGAAACCTTAAGGTATTTGACTACTTGAGACAACTTTTTTTAAAAAAAAAAATTATTGTATGGGGGTTTTGTAGTTTTCAGATTTGCTTAGTATATTTTAAGAAAAATATGCTAAAATTAAGAAGAGAAAAAGAAATTTTTATTACTAAAATGGGAAAAAAATGGATAAAAATTTACAAAAAAATAACATAAACGCGGCCCATTCTGTACCAAAAATTTATGAACAAATTTTCAATTTTTCAAACCTTATGGGTTGGTTGCTGTTATTCATTTTTGAAATGACCTTCAGGGTAAGAGATATTTTAGCTTTTACAAAAACTACAGCACTTTATTTTAGTTATTATAAGAAATTGCTTTCAAAAACATTGATTATATTAACATAAGGGACAGTAAATTTTGTAATAAAACAATGATGAATAAATCTGAAGGTTAAAACACTTCTACTATTATACAGAACGTACACAAAAAAATTTCAGTTAATTATTTTAAAAACCTTTTGAGGAATCGCTGTCCCTGTTTGAGCATTTTCAAAAAAGCACATTTCGAATAAAAGGCTTTTTAAAATATGACACACACTACCACCACACACACACCTTGCTAAAAGTAAAAGTATCTGCTTTTACTAAAGCACTTGTTGTTTTTGTTCTAGTGAACGGAAAATAATAAACTTGGTATTTTTATAAAGCTTATAAGATGGCACATAAAATAAAATCATAAAAAAATTGTCAAAATTCACACTTTTAGGATAGTCTCGGATATCTTAAGATGAAATAAAAAAATTCTCTATGAGGCATAGAAAAGAACAAGTGTTGTACCATTGTGGTAGTTAAATGGGCCAACTTTTGAAAAATTTGCCTCCATTATAGTTTTCCATTTTATGGAGAGTTAAAGTTAGGTGCCATCTTTTTCTCAAACCTCGATTCACTCAACGTTAATTTTAACTAAACCAGCAAATTTTTTGTCCGACTTGTTGCTGCAATTAAAAGTACGATAATAGTACGATGACGTGAGTGAAAAAATCATCATAAAATTGGGAAATTTGGGATTACAGTAGCTAGTGATGTGGTGGAGGATGTCTATTTTCTTCATTTTCAAAAATGTATTCGTCCTCACTTAACCAAGTGCAAGGGAATTTTTAGCGCATTTTTCACGTAGTGGAACAAAAGCGCTATTTTTTTTTTTTTTAACATTTATAAACCCCGTGCACCACCGAACGTATAACACGGGGTAAACAAGTCACTGTCGCGAACGATGTCGAGCATCGTGCTCTCAACGCCTGGCTCGAAGAGACAGGTGTTGAATTCAAAACTTTCACCTTAAAACAGGATCGCCCTGTCAAAGTTGTTATCCGCGGTCTTCCCTCCAATACGGAGCCGGAAGAAATTAAGGAAGAGATAGAGGCAGAGGGGTTCAAAGTCGTGAAGATATCGCAAATGCGACATTTTCAGACTAAGTCCCCAATGCCGCTATTCTACCTTCAAATTGAAAACGGCACTAATGCGCCGAAGATTTACGATTTTACCGAGCTCTTCGGTACACGGATCGAAGTGAAACCCTTCGACCGTGGAAACAGAGTGAACCAGTGTTGGCGGTGTCAGGGGTGGTTTCACTCCTCGGAGGTATGCCACCTCCCCCCCGCTGTGTCCGATGTGCAGGGCCTCACTCTGCCAAGGATTGCACCTTGGAATTCGACGCTCCCATGAGGTGCGCAAACTGCTCGGGCGAACATGCGGCAAATTGGCGCCGCTGCCCCAAACACCCGGCTAACGCCAAAAAGGGCCGCAACTCGAAAAAAGGGCCAATCAAAAACCAGGGCAAAAACGCGCAGATTGCGCAGAAGAAGCCTCAGGCACCTCGTCCAGACGTCTCGAACGCGCGACGGGTCAGCCCAAATCTGAATTACAATACTGTAGTTCAAAACAAAATTCCTCGACCACAGGAGCACCCCACCCCACTCCCCACTAGTGCATCCTCCCGTTTGCCGGCCCCTCGCAAAGATGCCAGCATAAATGCCGGCCTTCTTAAAGACCTGCTTGTCCTCATAGAAGATACGCAATGTATCGACAAGCGAGTCTTCTGCAGGGCGTTCAAGGAATCCTTACCTGCACTCCGCGAGGCATCTGCGGACGTAGACAAAACCTACGTAATTTTCGAAGCCTATTGCAGGCTTCGGTCCTCCCCGGCCTAACTTTCCCAGCCCACGTGCAACATTCTCTACGAATTGGTTTCTGGAACGCTTGTTCCCTGCGAAAAAGAATCCAGGAAACTCGTGATTTTGTTCACGAGCAAAACCTTGATTTGTTTTTGGTCCAGGAAACCTGGCTCGAGCCAGGCATCAACCCCCTGATCGCTAACTATCGCCTTTTCAAAGACGATAGAGTCAGCATATTTCATCTCAGACCACAAGGCGGCACCGCTATTTATTGTAAAAACGAGATCGTTCACCACAGTGTCCCCCTTCCCGCTTTGCAAGGAATGGATGCCACTGCGGTGCAAATTAAAATTAATAATTTCCCACCCATTAATATTATCTCGGCGTACGTCAGACCGATCGCACGCCTAAATTTCCCTTCGGAGGATTTTAAAAAAGTTTTTAATTCTGGAAATAATTTAATTATTGCTGGTGACTTTAATGCAGCTCACACGAGCTGGAACAATCCCAGGTCGACTAGATACGGGCAACAGCTGCTAAAACTAACTAGCAGTCTTAGGGGAGCGACAGTTGTCGCCCCCCAAACCTTCACGCACGCTCCCAGACCGGGGCGTCGCGGCTCTATCATCGACCTGGCTGTGCTTAAACACATCCCCTTTAATTTCAGTATCAGAGTTGTTAACGATCTCAGCTCTGATCACTACCCCGTTATCCTCGAATTTAATCTAAATACCTCCATAATTAAAAATCCAGAGCAGTTAATTACTAATTGGAACAATTTCAAGTATGTTTTAAGTAATAAACCCCTCCCCTCTATCTACCTCACCAGCAATGAAAATGTAGAATTGGCCATCGGCCAACTCAATCAAAAATTTTCCGAAGCTTTCGCTGAGGCTTCAAAACCTAAATTTAATACTCCTCCGAAGTTTCTCTCCCCAGAAATTAAAACCAAAATTCATCAGCGAAACCGGCTGCGGAAAATTTGGCAGAGAAATAGATGTCCCGATTCATACTCAGAATTCCGTAGCCTCAGTCGTGAGATAGCAAAGGACATCCAACACTTTTCCCACTCTCAGTGGGAAAAACACATTGAGGAATTATCGCCTCTTGACAACACTCTTTGGAGGAAAGCCTCCCTCTTACGTAAGCCTTTTCAAGCCATTCCCCCCTTGTGGGGGCACTAGGCAGTACGGCTATCACTCCTATTGAAAAGGCGGAAGTGTTAGCAGATAGCTTGCAGACCCAGTTTGAACCAAATCACGACGTTGGAGATGAAGACCTCATCCAACGCTCACACACAGAGGTAGAAAACTTCCTTTCTACCCATCACTCCCAAGAAATCGACCACACCACGCCCACGGAGATATTAAGTTTCATAAACAGGTTGAAGATGAGAAAATCCCCGGGCCTTGATCAAATTACTAATCGTATGCTTAGAAATCTACCTCTCAAATTCTTAATTTTCCTCACCTTCCTATGCAATTGTCTCTTAAAGCTAAATTACTTCCCCAATACCTGGAAAACAGCCGTGGTCATCCCTATCCTGAAGGCAGACAAAAATGCTGACCTTCCTCAAAATTACCGTCCGATCTCACTCTTAAGTAGTCTGAGCAAAGTATACGAATTTATACTTCTCCGACGCCTGAATCAACACTGCGCTGCTGCAAATCTACTGATACCCCAGCAGTGCGGTTTTCGTCCGGAATGCTCGACAGTTCATCAACTGCTCAGAGTCACGGAGTTGATTCACAGTGGCTACGGCAAGTACGAAGCCACGGGTATACTTTTTCTGGACGTAGCCAAAGCCTTTGATAAAATTTGGCACGATGGCTTATTAATCAAGCTCATACGACTTGATTTTCCGGCTCCCCTGATCAAGGTCATAAATAATTATCTTTCCGCGCGATCATTCAGAGTGAGAGTTGAAAAAATTCTCTCCTCCCCTCGACCAATCAGAAGCGGCATCCCGCAAGGGTCTCTGATCTCACCGCTCCTCTTCAACCTGTATGTAAATGATATCCCGCAAGCTAACTTCGTCCATTTAGCAATGTATGCGGACGACACTGCCATTATATCACAAGATAAGAGATTTTCCGTGGTAATCTCTAATCTTCAACAATACGTCACTTTGCTAGAGCTCTGGCTCACGGACTGGAAAATTAAAGTTAACGCCTCCAAAAGTGCCTGCCTCATGTTCACGAGAAGAAATCGACTACCAGTGGGCCTAACCCCTGTCACAATTTTTGGCCAACCCGTCCCCTGGGTAAATGTTTACAAATACCTAGGGTTATTTTTAGACGCAAAATTAACTTTCGCCCATCATATCGAACATGCTCGCCAAAAAGCGAAAAACGTTCATTTTATGCTCAAAAGGCTTGTCTCTAATAAGAGCAAACTAGCGATCAGGCACAAGGTTTTGCTCTTTAACTCTATCATTCGTCCGATCATGCTCTACGGCTCTCCCATCTGGGCAGCCGCGGGCATGTGTCATATCAGAAAGTTGCACTGGCTCACCAACTCAATTTTGAGACAAATAGTCAGTGCTCCCTGGTTCATCAGAAATGAAGTCATTTACCGCGATTTAAATGTTAAACCTACCCTTCCGTACATCCAACTCATCTCCAAAAAGTTCTTTGAAAAAATTCCGCAAGTTCCCAATGAACTTATCCAAAATCAGCCAGCTTACGACCCGGCTGTCTCCTCTTCACTTAAAAGGCCAAGGGCCGTACTAGATCAGCAATTTGTAAATTTCCCCTACGCCAAAAGGAGTAGGGTTTAAAACCTAAGTTAATTAATTTTGTACTTCCATTTAATTCTGCTTTAATTTTTCGTTTTTTAAGATTCTGTAGAGTGAACTAGCGCGGCCCTTAAAGAGGCCCTTTAATTCCATCTTTGCGCCCAGTTCACTCTTTACTTTCTATCCCAGCCACCAGGTGGTAGCACGGGACATCTCTTTTTTAGCTTATGTTTTTTAATCTTTCCCCAGTCAAATCAAATTTGTCATCGGTTTCCTCTGGGAAACCCGGTACTTTTTACGACTGGATTTTTATTTTATTAGCCTTCCCTTTGTAAATGACTTCATTCACTCTCATTTAATTTATCGCGAGCTGACCCATCGCCCGTTCGCATCTGACATGACAAGTTTTTGTTCTCGGCATCGTGCAAGTTGGTCCCATTTAAAATTTTTAATTATTTTTATTTCTTAAAATTTTTAATCTGTTTTAACTCTCTCATTTAAAATTTTTCATTTTCTCGGGAATTCTCACAGCGTCAGCTGTCAGAATCTCCCCTCGTACCGGTCGCTCATTTTGAGTGTACCTATCCATCACGCCCAACAGCGAACGCTGATTGGGTGCTTTGTACCTGGGTGGGCTCCGCCCACTTTTTCTCCTAGCAGGCATTACGCCATTGCCCATTTAATTTTTTCCCCTTTTTTGCTATTTAGTTTTTATCTCTTTTAATTTTAAGTAACTTAATTTTTATGTAAATATCCCTAAATATTCTGATGAGGAGGTACATCCCCTAAAGGGGATAGGAACTCCGTAATTTCCACACCACTTGCCACTTGCCACGGGGGTAAACAACACAGAAGAAAGGATTACAACACAAACATCCATGCCTTCTCCGGGATTCGAACCAAAAGCGCTATTAAGACGCAAATTTCGTCTTCGTTCCATATTTTGTCGTACCTTTTTCTCAGCCAATAAGCAATCAATTGACCTCGGGTTTTCGGCATTGGGTCGCATTTGTGCCCTAGATGAGCCGAATCATATTTAAATTTTCCCATAGTTTTCCCGAATTTTCCTACAAATTTTCCTGAATTTCGCTAGTTTATAACAAAATTTTCTCAAATTTTACCTAGTAAATTTATTGTTTGCAAAAAGTTTTTTATATAAAAAAAATCTACCTGCATATTTCTTTTCAGCTCAATAGTAGTACATTTAGAGGAGTGGTACAGTAAAATACTTTATGTTAGTAAAAAGTTCATTAGTTGCATTATTGTAAAATACATGTGAAAGACGAGCTAAAATTACTTGGCCATGCCAATGATCTTGTTTAATTTGTTTTTCCCAGCACAGATATGACCCTATCTTTCACCTTGGCCCCTCTTATCATTATAGGAAACCCGGTGTATACACAGGAGCGGCTTTTTCTTAGTATTGCAATCGATAAATAACATACTCCATGGATGTGCAATCTTTAAACAAGTGCACAAAATCCTCTTCAAAAGAAATCTTATATCAATAGAATTGTGTTGATACTCCTGTGTAAGTATTTGTTTGAAAAATAAATAAGAATGATATGCCAATACAGGAGGGTGCTTAAAGTTTACAGTATTTACATCAGAGGTTCCCAAACTTTTTTGAATCATAGACCCCTTGCCATGTTTTTCGATTTGGGGTAGACCCCTTGCTTAATTAGTATTGAATTTTTGCAAATTTATCAACTTAAATGTCTTTTTGATAGCTGGTACTACTACTTTAAATAAATTAAATTTCTAACAGTAATGAAGTACAGTGATTTTAATTTAAAAAGCGCATGTTAAATAAATTAAAAGTTAATTAATACAGGAAATAAATGTTAAATAAAATAAATGAATGATTTTAAAGGGATGGATAAGTCTGGTACTATAATAACAAATTTTCAACATTTGGTTTTGATATTGTCAGTTTTAACCTTGAACCTCTCCTGTTAGTAATGTTAAGTTTTTCTTTTTTTGTTTTGGAGATTGGCAACCACACTGCTTTTCAGTAGGAAAAACGATTAAAAACGTTCTCACGATATTTCATAATTCGGGACAAATAATAGGTTTATCTTCTTAAAGCCAAAATTGCTGATATCCGTTTCCAAACTTTAAGATCTTCGTTAGTGCTTACTACGATCAGTTCCTATTGTAATGGGGCATTTATTTTCAATGTGACCATATGAATTCATTGCCTACTTTGGTATTACCATAGTCAAAGCATTCTCAAACCTGATTTCAAAATCTTAATTAAAGGCATTTAAATGTTGAACATAGGTTAAAACGCGCTGACAGATTGTGACATTCTAAGAAAATTCGGGACCTCAAGTATTATACTTCTTTAGCTTAACTCCGGAAAGAAATGCTGAAATGGTTCTTGTTTTAATAAAATTTATGCTGTCACCTTGTAAGTGGAAACTAAACCTATTAAATTTAGTAAATATATCTGTTAGGTAGCATTAGGTGACATTAGGTCTAATAGGTAACATTTAGTTTCCACTTGACTAAATTTTCTTTTAAATTTAAAGTCACGATCTAGTTTATATAATAAGAGCCCCTATCATAGACCCCCATTTACACCTCATGGACCCCCAAATTATTTTTTGCTGACGTGGACCCCTTGCAGGTTATCATAGACCCTTGGGGTCTATATAGACCACTTTGGGAATCACTGGTTTACACCATTAATTCAGTGTACACCAGATAAGCGATTGTAACTTCAACACTATTTTCACAAAGCGAACTTTACTGTATCATTCTATTTTTTCTAATGGAATGTGTATTATTTAATACTATGGGTAATAAGTGCCTCCTCGCCTAGTATGGTGGTTATTACACTAGGCTTGAAATCGAATGGGCTCGGGTTCGAATCTCGAATAAGGCATGGATGTATCTTCGGGAAAAGAAGTCGGACTTTCGCCTGAAATAGATTCCCGGCTCGAATGGAAAGCAGCGGACATCTTCTGTTCTATGCTGGGATCATCGTTTGTAATAGAAGTCTTATATTCTTCTGTGTTTGTATTGTCTGATTCTGTTCATCTATATCTCTCGTCTTTGGTGTGGTAGTTAGGAGAGGGGTGCCAGCTCAGGTGTCGTCCTCGTCACTTGACCATAGTTCAAAATTACGCGTACCGTCGCCAAAAACCCTCGTGTATAGCTGAACAGTGCGACGTTAATATTCACTCACTCCCTCGTCTTTCGTATGCATCCCAGAATGAAACACAAGACAACATGGGTAATGAGTGAATGAGTCTCTGTTAACGTTGCACTAATTAAGTAACTCTAGAGAGATGGGCGACTGATCGCGTAGTCCCAAGGTCATGTGACAAGGGTGACTTCTGAGCTGTCACCCCATTTTTCTAGCTTCCACACCATGCCAACATGAGGACTGAGAACCTCGACAGATTCAACGAACATCAGGCCGTCTAAAGTGGCCCTAATGCTCGAGCTCATGACGCGCCGACCACGAATCCGTTCAGTGGCGTAACGTACACCCCTCCTCAACCCCCGCATTGTGGGAGGGTCAGGGATTCTAGGGGTCCGTAGCCTCAGTGACGCCAAGTACGTATTTGGGGTTAAGGCCCAAAACCAGACTTTGCATGAGGGCCCTAATGTTCTCCGTTACGCCACTGAGTTCGTGACATGACTACTAGACTATAGCGGTCACTAGGTTTATTAAGGGTATGGCAAGCTCAAAAGAAAGAGAGCAGCCCAGTCCAAACTTTAATGGTAATGAAGTAATATTTTATTACATTGTGCAAGTGGAAGAATATACAGTAAGATCCGGTGTGTAAAGCACACCTATAATTTCAAGCTGCATTTTTTAATTTTTAGGTATATTTGCTGTATACCCCCCCCCCCTCCTTTTTTTTTTACGAAGAAATCTACAATGGGCCATTTTTGCACATGCTTTGAAGGCATTTATTTGAGGTATTATACCAGCCTTTTGTATTTTACGGAAATCAACTCCTGGGGGAAACAGAGGGTTACTGGGGCGTACTGACAAAAAAATTACTTTTTTCGAACTATAAGGATTATAATAATGAAATTTCGTTTGCGTTTTTCTTTTGTTTAATTGAAATCCGCCAAGAACGGTTATTTTGGAAAACGACTCTCAACGGGATTATGGGGGTATTGATAGTAAAAATTTCGTTTTTTTTCCTGTTAGATTTAGACTTGAAATTTGGCTTGCATGTTCATCTTACAGAGTAGAGATCCACCGAAAATTGGTATTACGGGAATCCACTTGGTTATAGGGTTACGAAAGTGCAAACATCATTCTATACTTAAATTTTAGAGATTTATAGAAAATAGAAATTAGATGAGTTCTGCCCTTTTTTTTATAAGAGGTGACAGTTACAGGTATAAGTATATTTTTCAATACAATTGAAATCTTAATAATCTTTGATATTAATAATCTATATATATAAAGGAGAAAAGCGACTCACTCACTGACTGACTGACTAATCACGATATCTCCGGAACTATTCAACTTACAGACTTGAAATTTGGTAGACATGTTCCTTTCATGGAGTAGAGATCAGCTAAGAACGGATTTTTTGCGAAATTCAAACCGCGAGGGACGTTAAGTAATTGTTTCCATTTTTAAACTACTCAACGTACAATCTTGAAATTGGGTAAGCAGATTCCTTTCATAGAGTAGAGATCCGCTACAAAATTAGCTTGGTGAAAATCGACCCCCAAGTGACATTGCGGGGGCTTAGGGGGCGTTATAAATAATTATTTCCATTTTTAAACTATTAGACGCACAGTCTTTAAATTTGATAAATAGATTCCTTTCATAGAGTAGAGATCAGATACAAGATGGTTTTTGTGAAAGTAACCCCCAAGTGGCGTTGCGGGGAGGTGCTTTAAGGGCGTAATAGACAAATATTTTCGTTTTTAAACTACTTGGCCAACCTGCTTGAAAATTGGTGGACATGTTTCTTTCATGGAGTAAATGTCCACTACAAAATAGATTTTGGGAAACATGATCCGCAAGGGGTGTTGCGGGGGGTTAAGGGGAGATATAAATAATTATTCCGATTTTTAAACTATTAGACGCACAGTCTTGAAATTTGGTAAGCAGATTCATCTCATAAGATAGAAATACTCCACAAAATGCGTTTCGTGGAAATCGACCCCCAAGTGGCGTTGAGGGGCGTAAGGGGCGTATATTTTGCAATACAATCGAATTCTTAATACTAGGACTTAAATATCAAAAATTTATACACACATATATAACCAGCAAAAATTTATAAAACATCATGAAATACCCAGCGAAGCGGGCGGGTAACAGCTAGTTTATATATATATATAAACAGTATATATTTATAAAACATCATGAAATCCCCAGCTTAGCGGGTGGGTGACGGCTAGTATTCTTATAAAATATAAAGAGAAATAACAAAACATTTTGTTAGAACAAAGTTACAATACGTGATATTTGAATAATTTTGTTACATATTTTATACCCGATTCGTTGAAAATACCATGCTAGTTTGGTTTTTCTCCGCTAATTCAAGCTCGACAGATAAAATGACTAAGGAAGTAAACTGATTCTTACTAAATGTAAAGAGTTTTTTTTTTTTTTTGTACCCTTGAAAGAGCTCTTTTTATAGATGCGTAGATATGTATTTTCGGATTAAACTCACTGGCCTGGATAGCTTAATGGTCAAGGTCACGGAGTCGTGGCTTGAGTGTCATGAGAGGGAGTGTTGTTCTGCAGAAGAAACGCCCCGAGGAGGCCGATGCACGTTAAATGTACCTAGGCTCAAACGTCCTCCCGTTGGTGAGTGAGTGAGTGAATATTAACGTCCCACTGTTCAGCTACACGAGGGCTTTTGGGGACCTTCCATTGGTGAGATGTGGAAGTTAGGCAAAGGGGTGCTGTGCTTATGTGTCATCCTCGTCACTTGACTATGGCTGAAAATTACGAGGCCCGTTACCAATAGCCCTCGTGCAGCTTTATAGTGTGAAGTTAATGCATGTACATCTCTCAATCACGCGAATTAAATTCAAAGAAAATGGAAATAATTTTGATTTTGTGATCCCTCTCAGCGTCTCTGATCCCTCAGAAACGCAGGACTGTAGTAATCCCGGTCTTGTTTATATAAATTTAATCTTTTTACAAATGAGTTTGTTCCGTTGGGATAAGAAAGTTAAGATTGAAACACGCGTGGAAAATTCTCAAGTAAGGGCAAATATAGGCACATTTAAGCAAATACTCATATTATAAATAATGGTTTTGAGTTGAGTGTACGGTGTAGTTGTACTGTGCTGAAGCGTTATGGTGATTGTTTGATTTGTTTTTGTTATTGTGCTATTCAAACAGACCATTTCTAATGTAAGTATATAACGACCTGATACTTAAAATTAGGTTTGTTATTATATTTTAGTTATCTTATACTTAAGGTTACATAGTACCTTTTTTCTTGACAGTAACAGCAACAATAATTTATATATTTTATATTCATATTATATTATTAAGTTGATTCTGAAAGCAAAAAGTTACTTTGACCAGCCATTATATCACAATTTTAAAAAAAAAATTAAGAATTTTTGAAGTTTTTTTCAAATTTTTATTAATTGCTCAATTTTTAAAATTTTTTAGTCATTTAAAGCGATTTATGTTTCTTAGGTTATTGCGAACAAAAGTTAGTATGTATTTGAAAATTTGATCCCTTGTTGGTTTTTAATAATTATTTTTCTAGCTAAACCTGGAAAAAACACAAACGTTTTTTAAATATTAATTTTAGTATTTTTTAAAAAAGAATAACTAGATTCCAGACCTAAATATATTCTAACTTTTGTAGAACATACGTTTTGGAGTATATTCAAACAATTTCAAGACTGTATCTTGAAAAGAAGAAAAAAGCCTTAGGGATTAGAAAACACCTACATCTTCAAAATTAAAAGTCAGAGAAAAACGTATTTAAAGTTTGTAAAGGCATAAAACAACAACCTATAATGCCTGTAAAGCTCTAATTTTTTAATATGTTATTTTCCTACTTATGTTCTATATCAAAACACTACTTCAATTAATTACGCCTGAAAATATTTTTTTTAATTCAAAATATATTTTTGCATAATATTGATAGTATTTGTTACGACGACAGGTTATTCAGCCTAATCTTAACAAAATATTTTCACAAAAGTTTTGAAACACAAATCTTTTATGTACTACATAATAATGATTCTAACTTAAGCTAAAAATCACCAGGTTTGAACAAAAAATCTAATTTTTTTTAGTTTTAAATTGGGGAAGTTCAGCAAGTTTTAAAGTCGCCCAAAGAACTCATATACCATAATATAGTACTAGTATGTTTTCCATACAGTAGAACGTCATTTATCTGGAGCGTCAAATATCCGAACCAGTGTATATATATTATACATTGGTCGCTGTACAACGGTACAACGAAAAATAGGTGATTATTTTCCACAATAAATGTAAAATTGCAACATTTTGTACCTATTTTGCTTTTTCTTCACAAGCACGTTTCCCGCATGTGATGATTTTCAATATTCGTATAGTATCCGGTTTCATATACTGCATAGATCGCATTCGGTTTTCGGTTATCCAAATAATCGCGTATCCTGACGGTATCCAGTCCCAATTGATTCGGATAAACGAACGTTATACTGTAATGTAGTTTGGCACTTCATGGAAATATTTAGTTTTATCTGCTGTGCGCTTGTAATTAGAATACTTGTATTCGGATGTCTTATTGCAGTATCACACACACACACACAGTGAAGGTTTTAGATTGATCTCATTTTCAGAGTAGTATTCCATCTCTTCTAAATGTTGTTTCTCATAGCAAACAGAGAAAGTTTCAGCCGTGGCATTTTCTCAACAGGAAAAATTAATGAAAGAATTTCTAAGTTAATATAAACTATTTTTGCTTAAAAAATTTTTTTTTTAATTGGCCTTGAAATCAGTCTTGATTAAGCAATTATGAGAACTCAAAACTCGATATCAATTGTTATAATTTTTTACTAGTTCTTTTCCGAAATGCAGAGTTAGTGCAAAAATGTAGTACAAAGAACCCCATGCGCGTTCGTATACATGTATACGTACATGCAAATAAATAATTCTGAACCTATTTTTGTCTATTTATCCACCTCTCTTTTTATTTATTTTTCTCTCCTTGCCGTGTACGATTGTGTGTGCATAGACAAAGAAAGACAAACAAAAGATTCAACAGTAATCATATGTGTGTCGTAGATAGTAAGCTACGAAACCCCTTTCCTAAAATTCTAAGAGACATAGTTATAATCTCTCTCTCATATATATATATATATATATATATATATATAAAATTAATCCTGATAGCCGTAAATACACCAGTTTCATAACACATAATGGTCAATACCAATTTAATAGAGTTCCTTTTGGCTTGTGTAATTCTCCCTCACTATTTCAAAAATACATTCAAATTGTGTTTAAAGATCTCTTAAAAGACAACACTGTTATTATATACATGGATGACATTTTAATTCCGGCAAATTCTGAATGTGAAGGGATTGCAAAGCTTAAAAAAGTATTTGATGTTGCTGCTACTTATGGTTTAGAGTTTAACTTTAAAAAGTGTAATTTTCTTCAGCGGAAAATTAACTTTTCTTGGCCATATTATTGAAGAAGACACTATTCGTCCTTCAACAGCTAAAACAAATGCAGTCATGAATTTCCAAACACCTAAAAACACTCGGCATGTTCAATCATTTTTAGGACTAACAGGCTATTTTAGAAAATTTATTAAGGACTATGCATCAATCACACGACCTTTAAGCGATCTTTTACGAGACAAAGTTCCATTCACCTTTGGTCCTATACAAAAACAAGCTTTTCTCTCTTTGAAGCAAATTTTGTCTCAGGAACCTGTATTACATCTTTATCAGCAAAACGCTCCATTACAAATACACTGCGATGCCAGTGCGAAAGGGTTTGGCGCTATACTTCTACAGATGGACTCAAATCTGAACTTTCATCCAATATACTATATGAGTCGTAAAACTTCTCCTCAAGAAGAGAAATACTCCAGCTACGAGCTAGAGGTCTTAGCGATAGTTACAGCATTAAAAAAATTTCGACACTACCTCGCCGGCACAAAATTTCAAATAATCACAGATTGCCAAGCATTTCAAAAAACTATGTCAAAGAAAGATTTACCACCTAGAATAGCACGATGGGCTCTCTTCTTAGAAGACTTCGATTACGAAATACTTCACAGGCCAGGTAAACAAATGCAACATGTTGACGCGCTCAGTCGTTATCCAGTCATGCTCATACAATACAACGAGACAACACAAAAAATTAAAAAAGCACAAATTAATGATGAGTTTACATCCAGTATTAAACAACTATTACAATCATCTTCAGCCTCTGATTATACATTAAAAAACGATGTGCTGTACAAAATTGTCAACGACCAAGAACTTCTAGTCGTTCCACTTGAAATGCAAAAACAAATCGTACAACTTGAACATTCTAAAGGACATTTCGGCATCAACAAAACTGAAAATTTAGTCAAACAACAATTCTTTTTCCCAAATATGCGTAAGACTGTAGAAAATGTTATTGCAAATTGTATTCCTTGCATTCTTTCATCCAAAAAATTTGGCAAACGAGAAGGATTTCTACATCCCATACCAAAAGGTGATATTCCACTTGATACCTACCATATTGACTTTTTGGGTCCACTCCCAAGTACCAACAAAAATTACAAATATATCTTTACTGTCATCGACGCTTTCACCAAATTTCTGTGGATTTATCCTGTAAAGTCTCCTTCAGCTAACAATGCTTTAGACATATTAAAATTACAACAAGTAACCTTTGGAAGTCCCAGACGAATAATTTCAGACAAAGGAACAGCATTCACTTCTACAGAATTTCAGAAATTTTGTCAGGATGAAGATATCGAGTTTATTTCAATCACAACAGGTGTACTGCGTGGGAACGGTAAGGTAGAAAAAATTCATGCAACGTTAATACCAGTCCTAACAAAGCTTTCACTTGAAGATCCCAATAAATGGTATAAACACGTATCATCAGTTCAACGAATAATTAACAGCACTGTTTCCATAGCCACCAAATATACACCATTTGAACTTTTAACAGGCGTCAAAATGAAAAATAAAGATGACATCAAAATCAAAGCCATTCTCGAGGAAGAAAATTTCCAATTATCTTTACAGAATAAACAACAAATGAGAGAAGATGCCAAATCCAATATCCTGAAATTACAAGAACAAAGTAGACTACACTACAATAAACATCGCAAAGAAGCAAGAAAATACAAAGAAGGTGACAGAATTGCAATCAAGAAAACCCAGTTTGGAGTAGGTGTGAAATTGCGACCAAAATAATTTGGTCCATATGAAGTCGTGAAAGTTCGTCCAAACGACAGGTACGATGTAAAGAAAATAGGAAGACAAGAAGGCCCGAATTTGACATCCACATCTGCTGATCTGATGAAACCATGGGATAATCCCTAAGACTTTTCTTTCCAGAACTCTAATGACTTTATTTTTTTCTCTCTATATACTCAAGGAAATTTGAACTTTAAAAATTTGTTTAATCTTTTTTTTTTCTTTTCAGTTGTAGTATTTGTATAATTTTTACTTGTGCATATTTTCCAGCCTGGTCGGGGACCGACCATATCAGGATGGACGAGTGTTGTATACGCTCAGGCGACACCAGCGACACTCTCTGTAAACCCCGGATGTAAGGGGGAGAAGGAATACTCTTTTTGTCCCAGCAGCGCGCGCCTAGTCAGGTCAACCTGTAGATGTCATTAAATATCCTTAAACCTAAACGTCTTTTTTTCATTCAACATACCCCTAGACACCACCCTCTCTGTTACAAATATATATATATATATATATAAAGGAGAAGTCGACTCACTCATAACCATAACTCAAGAATTATTAGCCCTACAGACTTGAAATACGGCAGGCATGCTTCTTTCATTGAGTAGGGACCTGCTAAGAAAAGATTTTCTGATTAAGTAAGGGATTAAGAGGCATTATAGACACTTATTCCTGTTTTTGAACTATTGACCCAGCAGACTTGAAATTTGGCAGGCACGTTTCTTTCAGGAAATGGAGCTCCGCCTCAGAAAAGCTTTTGCTAAAATCAAACCAAAGGGTGTTATAGATAAATTTTCTTGTTTTTGATCTATCAGATCTACAGACTGGAAATTTGGCAGGCATGTTTCTTTCATAGAGTAGATATCTGTTAAGAATGAGTTATGCATAAATCAACTCCCAAGGTGATTAAGGGGTAATTGTAGAGTAAACAAAAATTTCAGAGTGTGAACTACACTACTGGCCACCGTAAATGCAACATCCTGAAGGAAGCACGCAAATAACATGAAATTTACAACATGCATTAGCGGAGGTGAGATATGCAAATGATTAGAATTTCAGACACACCTCACGCACGCCTGTGGCGCCACCTCAAAGCGCTATTTAAAGCTTGGAGATTTCGACCATTTCAAGTTCGGCAATTGTGTTTTTCTTGTGGTTTTTTCAATAAACGATCAGTTACGTCTCGTAGAAAACAGCGATCAGCATTTGATCAAGTATCCGAGTTCGACAGGGGAAGGATAGTGGCCTACCGAGATTGTGGATTATCTTTCAGGGGAATCGGTAGTCGTGTTGGACGAAACCAAACAACTCTAATGCGGATATGTGATCGTTGGATGCAGGAGGGTACGACGGACCGGCGTGGTCGATCACATCCACCTCAGAGCACCACTTCACATGAAGACAAGCAAATTGTGTGCATGGCAGTGACGGATCGCTCAGTCACATCACGAACCATAGCACAGCACATTGAGTCTGTAACGCATCATTCAGTGTCTACGCGTACCATTCGACGCCGTTTACAGCAGAGTGGTCTGTCTGCAAGACATCTATTGCTTGTTCTACCCTTGACGCAGAACCACAGACGACTCCGCCACCAATGGTGCGATGAAAGAAGGATGTGGGCTGCAGAATGGAATGAAATTGTCTTTACTGACGAGTCACGCATCTGTCTGCAACACCACGATGGTCGGTTTCGAGTCTGGAGACACCGTGTAGAGAGGATGTTATCAGTTACGTTATGCACCGCCACAATGGTCCCACACCGGTATTATGGTATAGGGTGGTATTGGATATCACTCTCGCACTCCTCTAGTACGCATTACCGGTACTTTAAACAGCCAACGCTACATCTCCGAGGTGTTGGAGCCAGTTGTCCTTCCTTACCTTCAGGGCTTGACCACAGCCATATTTTAACAGGATAATGCGTGACCACACGTGACACGCATTGTCCAAGGGTTCTTCGTCAATCATCAGATTGAATTGCTTCCCTGGCCGGCTCTCTCTCCGGATCTTTCGCCGATAGAAAACATGTGGTCCATGGTTGCTCAACAATTGACCCAGATTACACTCCCAGATGCCACACCAGATCATCTTTGGCAACGTGTGGAAGCTGCTTGGTCTGCTGTACCCCAAGAACACATCCAAAGTCTCTTTGAATCAATGCCGAAGCGTGTGGCAGCGGTGATCTCCAACAATGGCAGCTACTCTGGCAACTGATTCTATCAGGAACCACACTTCACAGAAGTCTATAAATTTAATCATTTGATACTTGGTCAACATGTTATCTACAAAATAAATTTGTTGTGCTATCTCTTGTCTTTCTTGGTGTTGCATTTACGGGGGCCAGCAGTGTATAAGATCCACACACTTGAAATTTGGTAAGCATGTTTTTGTTGTTGAGTAGAGCTCCGCTAAGAACGAATTGTAAGGAGATCGACTCCTATGGAGTTGCGGGGAGTTACTGTGGAGCGTATAGATAAAAAAAATCCTTTTTCCGAACTATTAGACCTACACCAGTGGTCAAACTTCTTCAAATCATGGAACCCCTATAATTTGAAGGTTCTTTTGTGGAACACCTATAACAAAAATTTTGTAGTGGAAACCCATTCCATTCACATACTTCAAAGAATATATCTCAAAATAATATTTATATTGGCACTTATGTAAAGACAATTAAGAGAATATTATTGCATTTATTTGTAAAAAACTCTAATTTTTTAAAATATAATTTACTCATTTAGAATATTAATTTGTATTCAAATGTCACCTACGCATCCATTATAGTAACTGGTATACAGGGTGTCCAGCCTTAATGTGTCCCAATAGCTAATTCCCGAACCGTTCAGTTTTGATGTGCACTTTCAGTTTGAAAAATGTTTTAAAAAAGGTAAAGCATGTTTTTACGTGCTTTTCGAACCAAAAAAACCATTTACAAAAAAATTACAAAAATTAAATTTTTATACGGTCTCCAGGTCCTATCACTTACATTTAGGAAAAAACGCAGTACACAAAAACAAAGTAAACACAAAAGTATCATTTTATTACGATAAAAACTGACCGGGTTATGCCTACGTAAATCTGAAGCATCTGAGTTGCTCAGAAAAGGGGGTCGTATATAAATTGTGTTAAGAGAACAGTAATTCACTATCTACAGAAAGAGCGAAAGGTAAACATCGTAGTAAACATCATAGATTGACAATTTGTATTGCTGTACGGCAAACAATAAACATTAAATTAAAGAAATACAACTTGTACCGAAAAGATTAAAACAGCCTGTTTTAACAAATAGCAGCAAAATAATACAGGATTTGCCGTTCAAATTATAGCATAATGTGGAATGATGCGCCAGTCATGAATCACAGGCTTTATTATATCAGAATGACCAAATTAACTTAAATAATGGTGAAGGCACGAGGTGTGGCACGAGACAAGGGAATACGTCTATGACAACTCCCAGTTTTATACAATCGTTGAACAGCACGGGCAATTGCACAATAAGATGGATGTCGTTGAGTGGGAAATTTAATGGCATAAAATCTTGCCGCCTCTTTCTTATTTCGATTACACTGCCCATAAAACAGTACCATTTCGCAGTATTCTTCATTTGTACACATCTCGTTCTCCCGTATTAGAATTCTTAATATTAGAATATGAACGTATGCAATTGCAAGCGACTACACAAAACAGATTTTTAACGTTCGTCATGATGAGCAAAAACGCACCAAATCAGACTGAAGCCGCAGCATATAAGTCTATTTTCTTGGAACTGCTTTTGAAATGTTTTCTTCGTCCAAAATATTTTATTTTTTCCATGTTTTACACGTACACAGAATAAATTTTATTTCTTAAGTACTCAATTATTGTATTATTAACGTATGCTTTTAAATTTAAAAACGATTTACGTAAAAGTGACGTGCAAGAGCGAAAATTTCCAGGCAGAGTTCCAACTAATTTCACTTTGGAGACGGCCCCTTACTAGCTTCTTGACAATCGCCAAGAAAATTGATAAAATATATGATTTTCAAAGTTCCATAACTCGGTCAGTTTTTATCGTAATAAAATGAAACTTTTTGTGTTTACTTTGTTTTTGTGTGTGTACTGCGTATTTTCCTAAATATAAGTGATAAGACCTAGGGACCGTATAAAAAATTAATTTTTGTAATTTTTTTCTAAATGCGTTCTTTGGTTCGAAAAGCACGTAAAAACATTCTTTACCTGTTTTAAAAAAATTTTCAAATTGGAAGCGCATATCTAAACCGAACGGTTCGGGAATTAGCTATTGGGTCACATTAAGGCTGGACACCCTGTATATATATATATAAATTGTTATGCCACCAATTGTTATTTCTTTGCAAGAGTTATTCAAGTTTTTTATAAGTGTATTTATCTGAACAATTTATCTTTTTAATTATAACTTTTTGCTTTGTAAAGAGGGGCAGCATTTTTCCATTTTTGTCCGGGGCGGCAAATCTGCTAGAGACCTGCAGTACTTATTCAGACAACATCATGAAACACCGAGGGAAGCGGGTACACTTATAACGGCTCTATCTCTATCTTAAATATTTTAAATTTTGTTACTAAAATAAAATTAAAATATCAGTATTAAGGATTTTTGCATATGATTCAGTGACCAACCATTAAAGATAAACGTTTTCCCTACTCCTACTGAAATATTACTTTTTAAAATACGTCTTAAGAGAAGTATAGATTTGTTTTGCTCAGAAATATATATATTTCGTGCTTTCGCTTAGTCGTAATTTGATTAATAATAAATGGGGCTGAAATAATGATATTTGTAAAAGATTATATTTACTGAGAATGAAATTAATAAGTATTTTTCCGGTAACCTCAAAATGTGATCTCTTTCTTAAATTGTACCTAATCATTTTCGTTGATGGCTTCACAAGTTCTATATTAGAATTCTCATTTTTGAAAGTTTCATCTCATGTACGCTTGACCGCGGTTGTCTAGTGGTTACGGTCACGATCTCGCGACTAGAGTGTCAAGGATTCGAGTTCTGGTGCTCTACGGGGCTTACACGGTGGATGAAGACTCACCGCCTAGTGGCCAAAATAACGTATTCGTGATCGGCGTGTCGTGAGTTCGAGCCCAGTGTCGCTGAAGACTCGCCGTGTAGGGGCATGATGCCCGTTAAATCTGTCGAGAGCTCAAACGTCCTCCTGTTGGTGTGGTGTGGTAGTTAGAAGGGGTGACAGCTAAGTGTGGTCCTCGTCACCTCACAGGGGTTCAAAATTACGAAATCCGTTGACTCACTCAGTCGTCACTTGACTAAGGCTCAAAATTACGAGGTCGGTCGCCAGTTACCCTCGAATTGCTTTAACGTGTGACGTCAATATTCCTCTAATATTTACTTTATAATTTCCAAGTTCCTTACTTAATTATAGTTATTAAAAAATTATAATCACACATTTTCAAAGTTTCATTGTTACTCTACTAAAAAATTTTTTAATTAATATCGCAGTAACTAATCAATAGAATTACTTGAGCACTATACAGCATGGCTTTTTTTTAATGTTACAAAATAAGATGTAAGGGGGGGGGGATTAAAACAACTGAAATGTAAATGTTAAATTTTTTAAAAGGGAATAGGAAATAGTATTTGGGGTGGTCCTCAACCGGAATGGTCGACCCAGGAAGAAAACCAATTTATTTTATTTTTAAACTGGGGTTCTTCTCAAATGCTTGCATTACATGGAACGACAATACCCTTGGGGTACAAGGGTTGTTCTGCAAGATATAGTAGATAGCCATAAATTTGGGCTGAAAGACTCCAAGTGGAAAAACGAGTTGAAATATGGAGAAGCCGTAGGGGGGGGGGGCTAAAGATATATTTCCTGTTGTAAATGGAAACAGAGGACATGACCATAATAAAGTTGTTTTATTTTAACATCAGAGACACTCTCAAATGAAATAAGGTTGGTAGACACACAGTGACATTTCTTCTGTGTAAGCTCATAGGAGGCTCATGGAGGAGAAAGCTGTTTTCGCTTGCTGGCCAGATTATGGAAGAGGAATATGCCAGAGGGCAGCCCCTTTTTAAAATAATTGCATTCATTATAAAAAAAAATCATAAACACACGTTAAATTAACTAATAGTATTTTTATTCAATTTATTTATTGGCCTAATTTCAAGTTATCTATAGCTGCAAGCACATTTCATTTTAGAATCAGTTTAATGGGACAATGCACCCTGCCATACTTTTTTGCAATTATTTTTTGAAATCAGAAATGAGACTGCTTATTGAAATTCTTTTTACAGCCTGCAAGTTTATGGCAGCCAGCTTGAATCCATATTCACCCCTGTTGATCTTCATGCAAGAAAAACGTTTCTCAGAAATACATGTCGACTAAAATATGAAGATCAATTCCCCCCAAAATTTCTTTATATATGGAAATTTTTCAGCTGACAAAGATTTTTAACAGTCAATCAATGCTATAGCATTAAACATTTCCTTCCACTGTGAACTGACAGCAAGTCGTGGCCGCGGTAGCCTAGTGGTCAAGGTCACGGACTCATGGCAGGCACGTTATGAGTTCTAGCCTAGTATCGCTGAAGACCCGCCATGCAGAGGAGGTCAATACACGTTAAATCTGTTGTGGGTCAATGTCCTCCCGTTGTTGTGGTATTAAGGAAAGGAAGGTGCCGTGCTCGTTTCGTCGCCAATAGCCCTCATGCAGGTTTATAGTGCTACGTAAATATAACTGTCAGACAGGGACATCTTAAGGCATGGGCCAACTGGACCCGGACTCAGAGCCTCGGTTACAATGGGGCCCCATCTTGTTCTCGACTTAGCCTTAATAAGATCATGATTCGAATAAATTCTGTGGTCAAATGTTAAGTGGGCTGTATTATCCAGAAAACTGGGAATTTCGGACGATATGTCAACCGGCGACATGTGATGACTGTCGTCATGTAGAGGCCTAGGCTTACCACCATACCACATCATTAATCATTCAGTCAAAGACGGCAGTCGGTCGAGTAGGTTTGTGCGATTGTAAATAATGCCCATTTATTTGTTTCGAGTTATTGTTTGTACGCAGGGACGTCTTAAGGCATGGGCCGATTGGGCCCGGGCCCAGGGACTCGACCCCAATGGAGGCCTCGTTTAGTAAATGATTCAACCTTAATAAGATCATGATTCGAATAATTTCAGTGATTCTGGTCGTATTCTCCGAAACACTGGTAATTTCGAACGATATGTCAACTGGCTACATGTGATGATCGTCGTTCTAGGCCTACCACCATACGCTCTCATTACTCATTCAGTCTAACGGTGGCAGTAGGTCGAGGTGGTTTGTGCGATTGTAAGTCTTACACATTTTTTGGTATTGTGTACGAGTATTTGACAACGAATGCTATTCACTGTCTTCTTTTATGGATTATAGGTAGGGCCTACATTTGTGTTAGAGCCCAGGGCCTAACTTTCCGTAGGGACACCAGGTCTACTTTTGCGTAAGGGCCGAGGGCCTCAAGAAGTCTTAAGACGTCCCTGTTTGTACGAGTAATTGAAACGTATTCTCTATGTACCGTTGACTTTTAAAGATCATAGGTGGGGCCTACATTTGTGTAGGAACCCATAGCCTACATTTGAGTGGGGCCGAGGGCCTTAAGAAGTCTTAAGATGTCCCTGCTGTAAGACCCCCTGACTGTAAGTCAATAAGTTCAAGCTGTAGCTCCTCTCTCTCTCAGAGGCTGTATCAATATCAACAGCAATGGGATAACAGAGCCAATTGAATTTAGGCTCAATTTTCTTACAATCTTTTGTGACCTCGTCCTCCAATGCATATGGTCTCTAATTAGAATTACTTTCAAGTACTTTGTTTTTCTGATAGTGAAAAATACAAGACGAATCTTTCATAACGCAATAAGAAGAAAAAATCTTGGTTCAAAGCGAATTTTCTGACTGTCTTAATGTGTGCCGTTACTTGCCAATCCTGGTTCTATTCTATGGGATTTGTCAAGACCGATCCACTTTCCTGTTTATGTAGTTTTGATTTCGAAAGGCTGTCTTCGTGTACTGTTAAGGAACAGGATTTTAATTGCTCTATTCTATGGGATTTGTCAAGTCCGATCCACTTTCCTCTTTATGTAGTTTTGATTTCGAAAGGCTGTCTTCGTGTACTGTTAAGGAACAGGATTTAAAAACAGAACATTGATTCAGTTAAAAAATAATTTTATATGGATATTGTATTTTGCCTTGGCTATCCTAAAGAAAAAGCAGCATATTTTATTACGTAACTCTTTTTTTTTTTTATCTGAGTCAATCCATTTTTTTCTGGTATAAAATGTATTCCATGTTTCGTCTTCTATATCCTAATACTAAATCAGTTTTTACTTTATCTATTAAGGTATCCGACTACTTGCGACAGCTTTTTTTTACTAAAATGGATATATGTGGATTTTTTTGTGGTTTTTAGATCTGTTTAGTATATTTTAAGAAAAATATGCTAAAATTAAGAAGAGAAAAAGAAATTATTATTACTAAAATGGGAAAAAAGGGGTAAAAATTTACAAAAAATAACATAAACGCAAAGCCCATTTTGTACCAAAAGTTTATGAAAAAATTTTCAATTTTTCTATTCTGATGTGTGCTATTCGTTTTTGAAATGACCTTTAGGATAAGAGATATTTTAATTTTTACAAAAGCTATAGCACTTTATCTTAGGTATTATATAAAATCGATTTAAAAAACAGTAATTATATGAACATAAGGTACTGTAAATTTTGTAATAAAACAGTGATTGATAAATCTGAAGGTTAAAACACTACTATTATACAGCACATGCACAAATTATTTGAGATAATTATTTTCAAAACTTTTTCAGCAATCCCAAAAGCCTTCGAGTAGCTGATCAGTACGACGCTAATATTCACTTAACGAAATAAAAAAAATAAAGGTGAATTAATGAGTAATTAATTTATTATTTATTAAAAACTTTTAATAATAAACGAGAACCAGTAATTTTTCTATCCGACAATATCTTGTCCCCCCCCCCTGGTGAATTTTTCAGTCTTCGATTCTAAGCAGCACCCGGTTTTTAGTAGCATAAGGGAAGTATTGCGACTTAGATTTGAATAAATATGGCAATATCGCGATTTTAAAGTTTTTGTACCTTTAAGTTTGCCTTTTTTTCTATTAAAAATTACTGTCCCTGACATTTTCTATCATTGAACATTTTCAATAACCTGTTCTTGACTAAATGTTTAATATAATAGTCTCTGTGTGATTTCTTTGCGGAATACATTTTGCACATATCAAATTTAGAATCAAAGTTTATTCAAAATATGTCCATTTTAGTTAAATATATGATAAAAAATTTTAAGTAGTACATTTTTTATATAACTTTTTTATGAAAAAAGAAATATGTGAGGCATTACCGTATGAACAGATATTTGCTGCTCATTGGAGTTTTCCTTTTAATACTATAGTTAAGATATTGATTTTTATTACTAGTTTGTTTTTAAATTATAAAACAAAGCATTCACACACACACAAAACACAGATCTGCTGAATAAACATTAAAAAAATTAAAACTTAATTTTCTAAATATTTAAACGGTGTTTTCATTTTTTACATCAAATATATATAATTTTTAATTTTGGAAGACTTTTAAAATGAATGATTTATTTTATAAACGAAGTGAAAATGTAATTGTAATAATTAATAATGTTTGCTTTTTTAATCTCGCAATTGCGAATCGAATTGCTCGATTTTCAAATGTTAAGAAGTTTTACATTTCTTAACTTTTCCATTAATCATTTGCTCAGAGAAGTTCATAATCAGTTATGAGCTTTATACACCTTGGGGGGGGGGGGTTCTATCCACTAGAAAACTTATGTCAATCTAATTATTACAAAGCTATTTTACCATAAATTATTGTTTTAAGACAATCTGTTACTCAGTATAATTAATCACTGTGATAAATTACTTTGTTTAATTGCAGCTTTATTATCCAAAAAACCATTTAGCATCCTTCCAAAGGCAACAACTCGTCATGTCATGATGTCAATATCTCATGGGAATTTCGCTTCGGGATGGGACCAGAAAACACTTGTTGGTCGGATGTCTTTAGGAAAGAAAAATACAAAAAAGGGGAGAAAAAGGAAACTTTTATTGCTGTGGGGGTACTGAAACAGATAAGAGGGGAAGAAGCCGTAGGGAGATGTGTGTGAGGGGGAGGGGTCTCAACTTTCCGTAATTTTTGAGGTCTTCTAATTGGATAGTGTTGAATAATCATTCTGACTGAAGTAAAATACGTTACTCGTCTTAGTCACTTTTGAAATTTAGAGTAGGAACCTTTATACTTCTTATACGACTTATTTCACAACTCATCAACTCACATGGATGTTATTGCTATTTATAAATTATATAAAAGTGCATATTATTAGAACATGTAAGAATAAACATTATTTAACATAGATAAAATTTTCGATTCCATATTAAAACAATAGTCCTTTCATACTTATTATTTTTTTAGAAAAAGGCGAGATAAAATGCATATCAAAGAAATTTACTTTTTACTTTGTAGAATCGGTGAATAAATAAGAATTATTCGACAAGAAATGTTTTATATATCAGTGAAAAAAGAAACCAACATTTTTTTACTATTTTGATACTTTTTTTGATTGATGATTGTTATGCATCTTCCAAAACTAATAAGATTGGAAATTTTTGACACATGTTAGGAATATTATTTTTTTGTGAGAGAAGGGGATAAAAGAATAAAAACAAAATTCTCCCCAAAAGACACCATACTCACCAATTACATAGAATTTATTTTTACATGAAATTCATAGCAAATTATGAAAATTTATTTGTAAATTATATGCCAATTTAAAATTCTGGAAAATACAACATATAATTTTTTATGGTACTATATGGTATTCGATAAGAGTAAAATTGCTTCATACTATTAGTCCACTTTTAATACAATTGTTTGAAACATGAAACTTAATTTTTTACTACTGTATATCTACCTTTTCTTCCGTTTCGTTCTCCTCAGCATTCATATAGTGCAGTGTGTTTCACGGAACCCTGGGGCTCTCAAGGTTACTCAAGTCACAATAAACAATCGAAAAGGAGATTATAAATGTGTATGTAAAATGGATTGAAGTTTGTATAACTACAAGTATCTTTTATAAAAAGCTCATTTCATCATTAAACTTTAAAATTCTATTTGTACTCTGTTTGTAGTTCTATTTATAAATCTTTCGAGAGCTTAAATGCTCTTCTGTTGGTGTGATATGGTAGTTAGGAGAGGGGATAATAGCTCAGGTGTCGTCCTCGTCACTTGACCATGGTTCAAAATTACTGTCTGCAGTGCCGGTTTAAGCTCATTTCGATGCCTGGGAGTAGAAGATCCACAGATACTCTTTGCTCTGAAGAAGCCTAATTTATAACTAGAAAACCTGTTTAAGTCCAGCCTATCCGGGCCCAGGGCGCCCGCCCAAGTGCCCAATGGATAAACCGACACTGACTGGTATTTTCTAACATTGAACATTTTCAATTCCCTGGTCAAGTCTGACTAAATTTTAAAAAATAGATGCCGTGGTTTCTTTGCGCAATACATTTTACACATATCAAAGTCAGAATTAAAGTTAATTCGGTTAAAGTTATATCCATTTTAGTTAAATATGTAAATAAAATTTTTTAATAGTAAAATTTTTATAAAATTTTTTTAGTACTATAGTTAAAATATTGATTTGGTCTAGTTTATTTTTAAATTTGAAAATAAAGTATTCACACAAAATAATAATCCACTGAATAATCTTTTAAAAACACTTTCTTTTAAAAAATTAATTTTCTAAATATGTAAACGGTGTTTTCATTAGTTCACGACAAACATTGGTCCGAAGTCTCTAGGAAAGAAAAGAAAGAGGTACAAAAAAAGGGAGAGGAGAGGGGAGGAAACTTTTATTGCTCTGGGGTAATAAAACAGAAAAGAGCTGAAGAAACTGCAGAGTGTGAAGGGGGAAGAGAGTCCTCTCTTTTGGTGATACTTGAAAAGTCTTCTGATGGGGTTTTGCGTAGAACAGGGATGGCCAACCCAAATGACCTTGCAGGTCACTTCGGAAAAACATTACAATTCAGCGGGCCACATATAAAAATATATATCTCTATGATAGATTTGGATTTATTACAAGCATTTATTGGAGTAAAAATTTAAAACAAAACGAATTATTATTGTTTTCATTATTTTTATAATTATACAAACAAAGATATTATAATAATGAAAATGCAATGAATCAAATAATATTATTTAAATTTATTTGATTAGTGAGATATTTGTTTCTCAACTCTTTCACTGAGTTTTTGCAATAGATCTCAATGCATATATTTGTACATCGTAATTGATGATGCAGGTTTTCGTCCGATAAGTTTGAGCGCAATTTCCTGTTAGATTAATTTCATTTTCAAGGGAAGCAAGTAATATAAAACAAATTTTAAGACAATTCCTACTTTGAATGAATGAATACAAAGTATATTATCAACGATTAAAAATTTCAACAAGATATATATAGATATATGAATAGGGAGAGAGTGAACTTATAGTAGGAATTGAAAAAAAGCATGATTTGTCTGAATTGTTGTAACAATACGCACCCGGTTTGGCTAGTTAGGATGAAAAGCTGGTTTTCGGCACCAACTTTTGTCATTGTTTTGTTTTAGCATTTACAATGTTACAATAATGGAGACGGTATGAAGTTAATAAAGTTAAAAGTTTAAAAAGTTCAAAAAATTTAGATTTTACAAACATTTTGCAACAAATTAAAAAAAAATTGTATGGAATTATCATTTAATATTAACCTTTATAAAATACAGTTAAAACTAAATATCAAATATTAAAAGTAAAAAAAATTGTGAAGATGGTACCATATCATCTTAACAAAACTTACTGAGAATTAATAAAAATATCACAATCAATTCTAGAGCAGTAAAAGTTCCATTTATTGGCAAAAATGGCGCCTTTGGAAGACATACGTTTAAATAATTTCCAGAAATTTTTACTTATTTGCATAAATGAGTTAGAGAGCAATCATCATTTTGGACAAAAGATACACTTAAGGTATCCGACTACGTTAAAAACGTCATTTTCGGTCAAAAATCACATTTTCTTTTTATTTTACTATTTTAAAATTCAAGCAATTACCTTTCTAAATCTGTCTTTGTTTTGTCTGTGCGATAATTAGAAAGAAAGTTACAGGTGTTTAAAATATTTTTACAGCTGTCAATCGAAACCGGAAGTTGTCTGTTTAACATGCTTTTTACCGATAATTTTTGCAGTTTCAACCCATTATAATTTTGAAAACTAATTCTGATAATTTTTTTTAACTATTTAATTGATGGGCAATAATTTCGATCTTTTAATTCGACTTTTGTGATTGGCAACATCTGTTTCTTCTGACTTCACATGTTTTTGTTTTGATTTGCGTCGTACGAATTTTGATCCTAAATTTCTTCTAAAAACTTAACTTTTTTCGATTTAATTGTTCAATTTTTGATCGTTGATTGTTTCTAGACATTCTGCTTTTAAAAAATCAACTTATAATGGTTCACAAAACTATAAAATTAACTTCTTGAAAATGCAACAGTACTGGTAACAGTGGACTGGTAACAAAAACATTGGAATTAGAAAAAACAATTGGAACAATTGGAATCCAAAAATTGGAATTGAACAAAAAGTGGATTGACTGAACGATTTTTCACAGTGCAAAGAATGTTTTGATGGAGCATTAAGAGGTTGTGAAATATTTTATTTAAATATTCTGGGAAGTGTGTTTTTCTCAATTTGTGTTTCTTCAATTGTTTTGAGAAGAATCTGTACCTACATGAAGATTACTTGTTTGGACTGACGTCTAATGTGACTTTAAAATGCTCCAAATGTACTTTCATTGTCAATTCTTCAGCTACTGAAAAGCTTAAAAACCAAAGTTCCATTAATTTGCAACTTATTTGTGGAATGTGAGTTATTGGAAGATGACATTTGTCTGCGAAAAAGCTATGTGCTAAGCTGAATATGCCCTGTATGGCTAAAAGAGCATATAGACTTTGTGAAAGAAATGTTTTGGCTGCTGCTACATCAACGGCTAAAGATGTCATGAATGATGCTGCTTTGGTAGTAAAAAGCATTACAAAATGTTCCAACACGTTGAAGAATGTGGAATATCTGTTGACGACAGAGACGTAGACATTCTTCCCTAAAAGTTTCTATAGCAACTTTATCCATCGCCACTGGGAAACTTCCAGATTAAGAAATGATGTCAAAGTTTTGTAGAATTCTAAATGTCTAGTCTTACATGCGTGTTCTTGCATTCATCTTGTATTTACTTCAATCATGGAATCTGTTAGTGCGTACAAAATCTTTGTATGATTTTATACCACGAGATCTTAAAAATATGTTGATTTCTATGGTGTGTGATGGTGATTCCCAAGGATACCTTTCAGTTAAAGTTTTAAGAAAGAGTGAGTAGTCGGCAAAGAAAACTTTAAAAAGGCCAGAAAAACCTCGGTGGGAAAGAAAAACTTACCAGTGTTATGATTAATAAATTTCAAAACTATATATTATAGCAGTAACACCAATCACGTCAAATTCTGCTATGTGCGGCATTTTTTCTCTGTTGCTCCAGCAGAGAGATACCCACCGTGCCCAACTGGAGCTGAGAGCTGGTGTGAGTATCAACGAAGAATAGCCACCGGAAAAAATATATATACATAAAAGTGTAAGCCTTTCCATGAAACTTTTAAATATTGTTAAACCTGTGTACACACAAAGTTGTGTGATAAGTAGTTATTATAAAATTGCCTCCACGGTGTGACACAAATGCAAACAAATCATTTAACGCCTTTTTATGACAAATTGTTTTAAAAGAAACTTTTACTGATCTGAAAACATTTTCTTTGGGTACCCATATTACCGTCATTATTTTTAACAAAGCTTTTATTTGTTTGTTAGGTAGTTTGAAAGCATTTGGCATAAATGCAAGTTATTATACACTGCGTGATGACAGATTTCTTGACATCATTCGCGCAGTGACTCGAAACGACATTCTTTGCCTTTTTAAAAATCAGGCAGAAAAAAAATATGGGGCCCAAAGAAAGAGAAAATTTAACAAAATACCAAGGAGTGGAGATGTTAAATATAAATCATTAGAGTTTTAGCAATATACTTGTGATATTTTGTTTTGAAATTACATTTATAAAGTTTAAATGCAATTTTCTCAAAATTTTTTTTTTTTTTTTTTTTTTTTTGTAAATTTCTTGGTATTTCAAATGTGATATTTAAAGAAGCAATAGAGATACTTATATGAAATTTTACACAAATGTTATTAATAATATTATCTAGAGGTTGGACTACCAACTAAGAAATTGAACAATTTTTAGTGATTTTATAGTTGGATTTCCTCATAAAAGTATCGAAAATTTGAATGAAATTCATAGGTTGTAGCTTCGATTAGCTATAACTTTTGATTTAAAGAAGAACTTGTTGTACAACCTCTAGAAATGTGTTTGAAAAATGTGCTGCAGCAATTATTTTTGTAAAATATAAATTATTTTTAAAAATAGAGCCTTTGAAAAATTTTAAAATTTAATTAAAATTTTCAATTTTTGTAAATTTTTATGTATGTATATTATTTATAACTGTATTTTTTATCATAGTGCAAAAAATGAAATTAAAAATGTAAAAATTTTATTGATATTTAGAAAAATAAAAAAAAATAGGTCTCCGAGCGTGGTCGGATACCTTAAACCCCAACAGAAGACACAAAAACACATTCCATATTTCATGACTAAGGCTTATAAAAAGAGGGTTGAAGTGTATTGTTCGCAATAAATAAATAAAATAAGTTTTAATTATTAATGTAAGCATGAAATTTCAGAATTAAACACTTACAGTATTATTGGTTCAGAATTTCTTTCACGAAATTAAAAACTTAAAATTCACAACACTAAGAAATTTTCACAATGGTAGTTGTTGCATTGAGCCACAGAAATAAAAATATCTTCCATAGTTCTCAGTGTTTAAAGAAATGTAAAATATTACTTTAGATAAAATTTTATTTTCAAATATTATAAAAAAATATTGTTGGGTTTCACGAGAATCAGGATCAGAGCTCCCTCCCCTACAACGCAAACATATAAATATACATACTCCTATCCTAAGGAGAAGAGATAATTTTTTTAAGTTTTTTCCATGATAAGAAAAACCTAACACAAAATACATGTACATGAATATTACATATGTATTTACATTTTTCAATTAAATCAAGTACTGTTACTATCAGTGCCGATTTAAGCTCATTTCGGGTCCTGGGCGCAGAAGATCTACGGGCCCCGTGGCACTAGCTGATCCAAATTTATAACCAAAGTCCAGCTTATCCGGGCCGCTGGGCACTCGCCCCAAACGCCCAATGGATAAAACAGCACTGGTTACTATGTGCTTAACAAGGGTAGAACATTGAGTGACTTGAGAAAGTAGAGGATTGGCAAGGTCATTGAAAATAGCCTGAAAAATTCTGAGAATCTCCCAAGGGGAAAATGACCTTACAATATGCCTCTCCTCCCTATTTCTGGAAACCTCTAAAATACTAATGCCCGTTAGCTGGAAAGTTCTATGGGGTATTTTTACAGTAATGGTCTAAGACAAGGGTGTAAAACTCAAAGGCTAACTTGGGCCAAGCAAGCAAACTTTAACTTTATGTGAGCCGCAAAAAAAAAAAAAAAAAAAAAAAAAAAAAAAATTCTTAGAAACGTAGGCTTATTTCGAATGATACATTATAATAAACATGTATTTAAAAAAAAACAGAAAAATTTAATGTATACGTCCTGACATGACATCTTTTCTCTGCTGCTATATTTCCTACACATTTGGGGAGAACTTATTTTATTTTACTATATATTACTGTGTGTCAATATACAGTCACTCAAAAAAGCATTGGGACACTTGGCATGCATGACTGTAAAACCATTTATAAAAATATTTATCACATTAAGACAAAAACAAAGTGAATTAAGAAATATTTTAACATTTGGTGTACAGTATATAAAGAAAATTTTATTAGTATTATGAAATTATAATTTGATCTAGCTTTCCATTTATAATTCAAAGGCACACTGGAGTCAAAAAAGTATTGGGACACTTTTTAAATGAGAAATTTAATAAATATACAGCACATCAATAGAATCTAATTTCACGCCCCTTTTTTTAAACTAGAAGATTCATCATAAACGTCCCAACAGATAAGATTATTTACAGAGAAAATAGCGAGAAACAAAGATATATCGGTTGGCGTGCGAAAGCTGGAAATGAGTCATTGAAAAAAAGGAGAAATCAGTTCGCTGTATAGGAAAAATGTTGAAATTGAATAAATCTACTGTTTTTAACATCATCGATTGGTTTAAGAAAACAAATAGGACTGAAAATAAGTAATAGCGCACACAGGAATTTTTCGGGGGGGGGGGGGTCCAAGGTCGAAAGTCTACTGTTCTCGTACCATGCTTCAATACGCCGCCCAACATATTCTTTTAATTTTGTCGATTTTCGGGAACAAAATACAGTAAAAAATTAATTAATAAATGAATAATTAGCATTAATTAATAAAAATAACTATTAAAAACAAATTCTCGATAACTTTTTACGTACTATATACATAGAATTATAATCAATTGGAAAAAAAATCAAGGGCTTTTGGGGGTGGGTCCGTACCCCCAGGACTCACCCCCTTGTGTGCGCCACTGAAAACAAGCAATGATCAGGGCGTCCAAGGATATCTAATGAACGTGAAGAGAGGTGGATTGTGAGACAAATACACATTAATCCAAGAACTAGTGCAGTAAAATTGATTTTGCAATGTAAAAGTAGTTCGGAAAATCAGCAAATCCTCTGAAACTGCCAGAAATGTTTTAAGAAAAAATAAGTATCATGGCCATGTACCTCAAAGAAAGCCCTACATCAGCAAAGCAAATGGACAAGCTAGGTTGGCATTTGCTAAGATGTATGCAAGGCAGCCAACGGAATATTGGGAAAATGTAATTTTTGTTGATGAAAGCAAATATAACATTTTCGGATCGGATGGCAAGCAGAATGTTCGGCGGAAATCAAATACTGCGAAGCATGTCAGAAATTTACGGCCTACTGTCAAAGACGGAGGAGGTAACCAAATTGTCGGGGGCTGCACGGCAAGCTCTGGTGTTGGGAACTTACATTTTATTGATGATATAATGGATTAATATGTCTATCTTGACATTCTCAAGCGAAATTTAAAGCAAAGTGTGAGCAAGCTGGGAATCTCAGGACATTTTAAATTGTAGCAAGATAATGATCCGAAACTTACTGCAGGTACTTGAAAATTATAGGTCCTCTACCACTGTCCTAGTGTTATTAAGACTGCTACACAAAGTCTATACCTTAATCCCATTAAGCATGTGTGGAATTACGTGCAGCAAAAATGTATGATAACCAAGTTTCTAACAAGCAGGATTAAAGAAAATATTTGGTCGAAGAGTGGTCCAAAATCGATAGATCGTTTTGCAAAAAATTGATCCGATCCATGCCATATAGACTTCGAAAGATCATAAAAAGTAAGGGTGGTCCAACAAGATGTTAATTTCTAAGTTTGAATTGTTTTTCTTAATTTATTGGGAAGTGTCCCAATACTTTTTTGAGCATGTTTTTTTTTAACTTGGTTTCTTTTATTTTCAATTTTAACCCCAATTACATTAATGTGTGAGTTTTCTTCAAATTAATATTATTTGTATTTACCAAAATAACATTTACTTCTTTTTTTGGTTTCATTTGCACGTTTAAGTAAAATATTATATTAAAAATCAATGAATTGTTAGTGTGTCCCAAAACCTTTTTGACAGACTGTATTGGCCAAGCCCCAAAAGTGTTCGTTGTAGGCCGTGAGTTTAACACTCCTGGTCTAGTGAGTGAGAGAACATTAACGTCGCACTGATAAGCAACACGAGGGCTTTTGGCGACGGTCCGCGTAATTTTGAACCATGGTCAAGTGACGCGGACGACACCTGAGCTGGCACCCCCTCTCCTAACTACCACACCACACCACACCAAACACCCCTGGTCTAAGAGGAATGGTAGGAAAAATTCGAATTTTCCAATATAAAATTTGATTTATATGTATATATATATATATCCATACTTTCCTTATTATTTTAATACAGATTTCTGGGAAACTCTCAAATTATTCAGATTATATAAAGTTTAGATTTAAAGAATTTTGCGTATTTTTACACGTTAGATCTTTTTTTTCTCAATCCCTACTCTATTAGTTCACTCTCTCTCTCTCTCTCTCTCTCTCTATATATATATATATATATATATATATGCAATGTCAGCAATGTTGATAATACTATAGTATCCCTTATTTTATATTTTACTCCGTTATTTCAATTTTTCATATCTCCTTTTAAATTCTGTTGTCTGGTTATCTAGCAAAATTGCTATTCTTTTAAGTATTAATCATGTTAATTCATCTCTCTCTTGTAGAGAAATTTTGATTATATTGTTTCTTGAAATCTATATATATATATCTTGTTCAAATTTTCAGTCGTTAATAAAATACTTTCTATTCATCCATTCAAGTTCAAATACGTAGTTTTAAACTCGCAGTGGATGACACTTGATGTTAATACAGTTTTTTCAAGTATTAGTTCATAAATTAAGTCAAAAATGAATAAATAGTAACAAAAATAATGGTCTAACACCATATATGGAAAGGAAAATCGCTCGTTCTGTCCCTGTAGCGCAATGGACTTATTTTCCTAAAGGTCGTGGGTTCGAATCCCGCATAAAAAGGCCTAATTTTGGAGAATTTGATTTATTTTTTATTAAGCTATATTTTATTTGAATAATTAAATTTAATGAATAAAATAGAAACAAGCAAACAAAAAATAGTTCAATACACTATTTAGAAAGGAAAATGGAAAATTGCAAGGAAAATCGCTTTCTATTTTGTCACTTAATGTTGTGATTTTGTCGTATGTATATACGTATTTATGTTAATTGCAACTATTTAATAAAAAGTAACTAAAATAAAATTTTTCTTTGTTGACCTAAGTAGGAATTGACTTAATAACTGGTTGTATTCAACTTAAGGTGGATGAATAAAAGTGCGTTTTCCTGATGTAAAAATGATTGAAGGATTTTTGAAGTATTTCTGGACATTTCGAGTTGTTCTCCCTTTTAGCACATGTTATGGTGGTCATAAATCTTAAACTGGTTTTATTAGGTGCCTAAGTCACCGAGAACAATGGAATTCTGGGCATTTCTTCCCAGAAGTGCAACCTTTAACCCCCTATAACCCACCTTGTCCAGTTCACTGGAAATATCTTCGATATCCCCTTTCACCCTCATTGGAGTCTTGTGTCTTTGAACTAGTCTCTGTTCATTTGTAGTATTGATCAGTCGTACTGGTAACTTCGGTTCTTGTATCTCGAAAATGACAAAAGGTAAGTGCTTGAGCATCAAAGAAAAAAAAATAATTCTTCAGGAAGTGGGTAAAGGCGTCAAGAAACTTTTCTTGCAGTGTTTCTTTCTTTTTTTATGGATAACATATGTAAAATAAATATATATATTAATTTACAAAAAAGGTGTGAATAATTCCTTTTTTTTTAATGAATAGTGTTTATGAATTTAAATTTTGTTTTAGTGGTTAAAAAGAAAACTGAGAGATGAACCTCTCTATGACGAATTTTCCATATAAGGAACTTTTTTTCGGGATTTTAGTTACTTCGTTAATTAGAGGTTCGACTTTATATATATATATATATAATAATGTTATAACATTCAATCTAACTTCCCTATCATGTGGTGGCCGTGGTAGCCAAGTGGTCAAGGTATCGGACTCGTGGCTGGCGTGTCATGAGTTCGGGCCCAGTACCACTGAAAATCCACCATGTAGGGGAGCGATGCACGTTAAATCTGTCGAGAGCTCAAACGTCCTCCCGTTGGTGTGGTAGTTAGAAGAGGGGGTGCCAGCTCAGGTGTCGCCCTCGTCACTTGACCATGATTCAAAATGACGAGGTCCGTCACCAAAAGCCATCGTGTAGCTGAACAGTGTGACGCGTTAATATTCACTCACTCACTCGGGGATACTAGATTGGAACTCATGACACGACAGCCATGATAAAATGGTTGGAAATGAGATCTTGTTTAGAGAGACCCAGAAACACACAATTGAGGATATGATGTGGGAACAGGAGTGGCAGTATTGATTTCGCTGGAATTTTCATCAATGGTGTTTTCTGAGCATGGAACAAACTGCAAAATGTCTTTGTGTTCCATAATTGTGGGGCTGTACACACATTATCAACCTACAGCAATGAATTCTTCCAATGATACGGTAGAACAGCCATATAATCAGTGGCGTAACGTATACCCCCGCAAGGCTTCTAGGGGATTCAAAGCCTGACTGACGCCAATAACGTAGATTTTCTTCAAATTCGCTTTACATTTTTTTTAAAATTGATTTTTTAAGCGATTTTCCAATTGCCGATCTAAAGTCATTCAAAATCAAATCTTTAATACGCTTATTATATATCTTTGATCCAATAACCAAACCAAAAAACATTTTTTTTTATTTGTTGTAATCCCCGTGACGAGAGAGAGATACTTTTCTTTAACGGGTTTTCTTTTTAAACCTAAATTACTGATAGACTGAGAATGGGATTAAATGCTAGGAAGACATAAAAAATCATCTCTGTTACTTACATTAGCTGTAGGGAGGGGGAAAAAAAGATATGATTTACTTTTTTTTTTCACGAAGCAACAAATAGCCGTCTTTAGCTTCCCATGCATTTCATTTTCATTTAGCGAAGTCGTAAATAACGTACATCTGTTGTGCTTTTTTCAAGTAAAATAATATTACGATACTTGGAAAAGCACAGGAAGGATTTAAAATGAAAATTTGGTCTAGATTTATGAGTATTCAATCAAATGAAGCATAATGAGAGAAGAAAGCATAATGGAATGTATCAGTTTTTTATTTCTTTTTTCATCGAATCATTTTTGCATCATACTTTTGTTGTTCTCAATACTTAAAATGATCTAAATAAAATAAAATTTTCAAAAAATTTCAAATTCCAGTTTTAAATTTTTTTTTCTTTGTTCATGTAAGCAGTAGATGGTGAACGCAGAATTTCTCTGGCAAGTGTATATATATATATATATACACATAAGATCCGGCTTGGGGCCCAAGACCTGACCTTGTGGGGGGCCCATTGATTTTCCGTTACGCCACTGCATATGATGCAAAAACTTTCTCAAACATTTCATTGTTTGGTATTTTCTGTAAGTCGTTCTTTTCCAGAAAAGAAATCTTTTCGTGTTAAGCGATTTTCGTTTCGTGTTAAGAGAAAAATGCATGAAATACCGTAGTAGTTTGTCGGGACAATTTTATTGTTACGTGTTAACCGATATTTCGTCTTAAGCGTTTTCGCATTAAATGAATTTCCCTTTAGTTAGCTCCTGCCAGTTGCATTGTAAGATTAGGGAACTTTCAGTAAATATGATACCACTGATATACTAGAGGGTGGTCCATATGTTCCAATCTTTACATTTTATTTTGAAATACACTTTCATTAAGAGACAGAGATTGGCTGAGTGAGTGAATAGTAACGTCGCACTGTTCACTTCAGCTACACGAGAGCTTTTGGCGACAGACCTCGTAATTTTGAGCCATGGTCAAGTGACGAGAATGACACTTGAGCTGGCACCCCCCCCCTTCTCTTAAATACCCCCACCACGCCAAAGGGAGGACTTTTAAGCTCTCGACAGATTTAGCGTGCATCGCTCCCCTCTACACGGCGGGTCTCTAGTGGTACTGGGCTCGAACTCATGACATGCCTGCCATGATCCAATACGTTGTCACTTGATAACCGCGGCCATCAGAGATTGGGAGAAACGATTGCTGACTCACATCCCTTTCAGACAATGTGTCTGCAATCTCACTATCTGCGGAATGCGACACATTCAAATGAGATGTTTACTGTGTAAAGACAAATATCTCACCTTTTCCGTCTCAGCTGATTCGTTCCACACCCTGTGCCGATTTGATAAGGGATAAATGGAACTTCGGCTGGCATATGCGACAGCGGTAGCTAAATGGTCAAAGTCACAACCTCGTGGTCGTCGTGCCATGAGTTCGAATCAGTGCCGTGGAAGATCCGTCGTGAAGAAGGGGTTCTGCACTTTCAGTATATTGTGACTCAAACGTCCTCACGTTGGCGTGGTAAAAGTTTGGAGAGTAGATGCCTCGGCCGAAGTTCAAAATTTCGAGGTCCGTTGCCAGTAGCTCTCATGTTGCCGTAGAGTGTGACGTTAATAAACACTCCCTCATGCAGGTCCGCAGCTTTAGACAACTAAGCCGAAAAGGGTTCTTTTTTCTGTTACTGTTGTTACTAATGCCACCTGTATGGCGTAGTCAAATCGAGGCCCACGAAATTCACCATGGCATCAGGCTAGATTGTACGCCTGTCGTTAGCCGTAGCTTTGAGCACCATGCAGGTGACGGTTGCGTGGCTACAGCGGACGTGGTTGGAGCGGACATAACATTTCGTGGGCTGAACGGACACTTTGAAACTCATCGTGGTTTGAGCGGACACATCCCCCCCCCCCATCTTAGAACAGATTCGATTACCGAATTACAAGGATAAATACATTTTTGCCAATCAAATTTAATTACTTGTATTAAATTATTAAGATATTATACTGCGAATACATTTTAAACATAGCGAAATGTAATAGAAATAAAAACTTTCAGAGAAATATTTAAAAATCAATAGAAGTAACAATATAATGAAGGGTATGAACGAATTCCAAGAATTTTGTGAAAAACTGTATTTTAAAGTCAAATAAATATTAGAACAGGTGCAATAGCCATAAAATTAATTAGTTTCATGAAAGGAAGTAAAAATAAATACTAGAAGTAAAATACACAAGATACAAGTAAATAAAAGAAAAATAAGTACAAGTAAATAAATACTAACTAACCTTTATTTTAAAGGCATAAATATCATTTACCATTGTCACAAAACTTAAAAATTTTAGATATTCTTCTAGATTGTTTGATGTTTTGGAATTTAGGATGTTTTCAATTCTTTCATTCAATCTTGCATATGTTTTTTCCCCTTTTTATTCCAGGGTCGCCTAATTCTCTGGATTTCAAAT